>SNQJ01S0029719.1:63659-99525 GCA_010110895.2 Picea sitchensis | reverse complement strand
CAAGGCCCTTGTAGAAAAACAATCTGGACATCAAATTCAAAGGTTAAGAACATATAATGGAGGTGAATATGTGAAAAATAATTTTACAAGATACTGCACTACATAGGGAATCCAAATGCAACACACTGTTCCATATACACCACAACAAAATAGTGTTGCTGAGAGAAAGAACCGCACATTAAAAGAAATGGCTAATTGTATGATCCAATCTAAGGGATTAAGTCTAAATTATTGGGCGGAAGCCATCAACAGTGCAAATTACATAGTAAATTACACTCCCACAAAGGTTCTTAAAAATATAACACCGGAAGAAGCTTGGACTAAAATTGAACCAGATGTAAGTCACTTCTGTGTATTTGGCAGTATAGCATGGGCTCACATTTTTGATGAGAAAAGGAAAGCATTGCAACCTAAAAGTGAGAAGTGTATATTTGTTGGTTATTCTGAAGATGTCAAATGTTACAGACTTCTTCAATCACATTGTAATGAAATTATTATTAGAAGATATGTTAAATTTGATGAAAATCTCTTGGCCTGCGAGCCTAATTCGACGATTGTGCCTTCTTTATCCTACAAGCCATCTTCTACGTTTGTCTCTTCTTATGATCTGGTTTCTTCTTCAGATGATGACAGTGAGGATGAAAATCCACCTCTGCATGCTCACCCTCCTCTAGATGAGTCATTTGAACCTGAACCAACACCAACTCCATCGCTTCCTAGATGGTTCTGTTCAACAGAAGAAACAGTTGGTGATCTTGTCGATGATCCTTCAGATCAACGTCAGACAAATTCATAGTTCCAGCGAGCCTCTTCTCTTTTGGCTCAATTTTCAGGAACTCATGAGCCAGAGACATTTGTAGAAGCTTCAGGTCATCCAGATTGGGATACAACAATGAATGAAGAGTATCATTCTTTAATGGAAAACGATACTTGGGATTTTGTACCTCTTCCAAAAGGAAGAAAACTTGTTAGATGCAAATGGGTCTACAGAACTAGGTATGCATCAGGTGGAAGTGTTGAAAGACACAAGGCTTAGTTAGTTGCCAAAGGATTTTCCCAAGTTGAAGGAATTGACTATAATGAAACCTTTTCCCCTATAGAAAAAATGAATTCCATCCGGCTTATTCTTGGCCTTGCTACCTCACATAAATGGGAGGTCTATGAGATGGATGTTAAATCCACCTTCTTGCACGGATATTTGCAAGAAAAAATATAGATGGAACAACCTCCTGGCTATGTCCAGAATGACTCTAGCCTTGTTTGTCGCCTCAAGAAATCTCTTTATGGTCTCAAGCAAGCTCCCCGAGCTTGGTATGCCAAAATGGATAGCTTTATTATTGCCACTAGATTCTCTAGATGCCATTCTGATCCTAATGTCTATACCAAGAAAGTAGGAATCCATCTCATAATCCTTGTCCTTTATGTTGATGACCTTATCCTTACTGGTAGTGACTCAAAATTTTTATACCATGTGAAAACCAACCTTAAAAAGAAATTTGAAATGACAGACTTAGGCCTTTTGCACTATTTCCTCGGCCTCCAAGTTTTTCAAACCAATGAAGGAATTTTTCTTTCCCAATCTAAGTATGCTTTTGACATTCTTCGTCGCTTTCACATGGATGATTGTAAACCAACCCCTTCTCCCTTCCAGTTTGGAGTCAATATTTCTGCCACCTATACTTCTCCTGAAGTTGATGCCATCCTATACCGTTAGTTATTTGGTAGCCTCTTATACTTGACTCATACACATCCTGATCTTTCCTTTCCTGTTGGTCTTGTTGCTTGATATACGCAAACAACCCATGAAAGCCATTGGAAAGAAGCTAAAATGATACTTCTCTATGTTCATGGTACAGTTCAGTTCGAGATACATTACAGTTCAGGGGGGACTCCTTTATTGGTTGGTTTCACTGATTCATAGTGGGTCGACGACCCTGATGATCAAAAGTCTACTGCAGGTTATGTTTTCAGCCTTGGTTCAGGACTGGTCACTTGGGCCTATAAGAAACAATAGACTATTGCACTTTCTTTAGCAGAAGGAGAGTACCGAGTAGCGGTAAATGCAAGTCATGAAGCCATGTGGCTTCGACAGATCCTTTTAGAGTTTGGATTCCAGCACCAGCATTCAAACAACCTTTGGTGTGACAATCAGACTGCCATCAATCTCGCTAAAGACCCAGTTAAACATTAGCATAGCAAACATATCGAGCTGCACATGCACTTCATCAGAAAGATCATTCATGATCAAGTTATTGAAGTGCTCTTTTTCCCTACAGAAGATCAAGTTGCATACATTTTCACAAAGTCTCTTACAGAAGCAAATTTTTCCAAACTTCGATCTATGTTAAGAGTTCATGAAGTTATCATTAAGGGGGGATAGGCTCTAATGCCTCCTTCCTTATCCTATTGTGTCACTATTGTAAATCCTTCAATCTTATCCCAAGTTGTTCTTAAGGGGGGATGTTAGGATATTTAGACACTTAGGATTTAGTAATATCTACTTGGTATATTGTGTCGTTAGGTAAAAGTGTGTTTTCTAGTGTGTTTATTTAGTATGCATTAGTATGCATTTGTAGTTAGGAAATCCGATGGTCACGATATGTTTCCGACATAGAGTGATCCAATGGTTCATACTCTCCTCGATCTTAATGGCCATTGATCCGTGGCTTAACACCAGATTGGTCCATGATGTCTATTTAAAGAGCATGGAGGGTCATTTTCCAATGATCAATTGTGAGAAACTCTCTTGTAAAATCTCTTTGTAATATTTTTCTTTGCATTAATAAACTGCTCCAAGTGGTCGTGTTGGCTGAGGCCTTGGATGTTTCCCCGTAGGAGTTTTACCATGTGAAAACATCAGTGTGTTGATATTTTATCTGGTTATGTGAGTGTTTACTAAAGGTGTTCTTCCTCTGTTGGAATACCTATGTTGTCAAACAAAATTTGTTTTCCTCAACAATAATCTGAGAATTCTCTTTCAACAATTTGAATGTAGTAAAGCACAAGGGTAGAGAATTCTCTTCAGTTGATCTAATATTTTTCTCCTCACTATACTGCTGAAAAAGAAAGTCTTCAATATTTCGATCATCCTCATATTTGTCATATACAGGAAAATCAACATCATATGCAACGTCATCTAACAAGAACAAAATTGGAACATTAATCTATTCTTCAACAAAATGGTTTGCAAACTCACCCTCTTGACTATATACAAAAGAATAATCAGCCCCCTGCTTATCATGGGATGGATCAGAAGATAAAACATCGCTTCTTCCTTTAACAAGTGGAATATAATTTTTAGCACAATCATAAGCATTTGAAACTTCAAGAGGGCCCATGATATTGTCAATTCTATGCTCAGGATTCCAATTAACTATTTTCTGTTCATATTCACCTTCATGTTCTTGAGCATTTAACCCCTCCTTTTGGATCTGTTTACATGCCTAGATGTTGTGTTGAATATATTGGGCATCATTAAGCATTTGCTGTAAGGACTTAGGTCTCCTTTCCATCAGGAGGAAAGACAAATCTGGATGAAGAGTTGTTGTATAATGGAGCATGGCAACAACCTCAGTGGGTTGAATATCTTCAGGCAATTTGTAGTAAATACTGGAAAACATTCTACTGAATATAGAGATAGTTTCGTTGCTCTGCCATTTCAAGGTATAGAACTCTGCAAGTTGTAGCTCGAAAGGTTTCTTCTTTCCCAAAAGCTTTAAGAAGAAATTCTTCAATTCCTCCCATGAGCTAATTGTATCTGGCTGCAAATGTCTAAACCATTCCATGTTGTCCCCTTTCAAGGATTGAGAGAAGGCCCTCATACAAAAATCATCATGGTCAATCTCAAACAACTCTATAAAATGCCCAAACCCTTGTATGTGTTTTTTAGCTGAGATGACATCAGGCTCCCCATCAAACATAGGCAGGTATTTATAATGCTCAAAAGGAAAATCATGAAGGACTTGAGGTAAATTTAAGGGGCTGTATCTATGCTGAGTCTTGGAGGATGTTGGATCAAGTACAAGAGGTGGAATATCAGCTTTGGTTTCATGAGGCTCATCAACTTGGTTATGGTCATGACATGGCCCAGATGGGATTTTTTTATCAACATCAGTGATACAGTGAGGATATGCATGCACAACTTTAAGAGGAGGATATATAATTGCAATATATTCGTAATCATCATTATAATGAAACAGGTATAGAAAAATTTGTTTGGCATGTTCAAGGAAAAAGCAGAGGCAACTTATAACAAACAATAAAATGCCTTGAAAAAAATCCAATTTTAAGTACTTGTTTTCTTCCATAATGTCTTTTCATACCTCTATCAAAGGATCTCATTTTCCAGTGGAGTCTTTGAATTACATTTGAAGCTCTAGTAGAGTTACCAATAATGTTTTGGAAGATGGATTCTGCATTGAGAGTGGAGTTGCCAATGAAAATTTGAATTTCTGGATTCTTCTACAAGTAGAATCACCTTCAAACTGATTTTTTGATGTGTGGAGCTGCCAGAGTAGGAATACAACCAATATGTGCCTAAGTGTTTGTTTCTCTTAGACCTTAGAACTTAACCATGTCATTCTTCCCAAGGAAAATTTTTCAATTTCGTTTGCGACAACGGCGGTAGAATGTTAGCACTCTGTAAATTTGTTTTGGCTGATAAACAAATGACAAAGGTAATTGTTTTAACCTACTTTAGAGTTGAGGCACTAGCCTTCTCAACTCAGAGAGGGATCTCTCATGTCACTTGATCTATCTATGGGAATCGGTGGCTAGATTTGGTTTGTTTTGAGGGTTTTTAATAAAGTTGCTGGCAAGGAAGGGGAGAAATACTTTGGGCTATGGAGTCTAGAATAAACAATACATTGTCAAACCTGGGAACTATTAAAAGGAAAAGGCTAAATCAGGCAGTGATTATGAGTTTATATCTGAAAAGTTTGCATGGAATCAGAGGAAAAGGGATACATAACTGCATCAGAGCATTATAGGAATGAATTCTGAATTAGTTTAGAAGAGATAAACATAGTCTAAATTTCTAAACCAAGAGCATCAAATGATGAATTATGGGCCTTTAACTCTCCAATTTAAACAAAAGAAAAATGTATATGGCATAAAAGATCATAGGAAACACATACAATGAAAGGAAAACAAGACTCATATCACCGCCAGTTAGAATCTGTTCATAAACAGTCCAAAATCCGCTTCTACATTTATATATTCATTCTAGCCCCAAAAATTTACAAAGGTCTTCCTGCACAGAGGGAAGGCTCCTCTTTTCTCCATGCTTTCTATATCCTCGAGATAATATATATATATATATATAGAGAGAGAGAGAAAATGTTCCTTCGTGGAATTCAAAACGTTCATACTTCTTATTGTTCTAAAATTAGAGATAAGTTACAAGGAGGAATGATTGATAATAACCGTTACCCTATTTTAGAGGGACCGTTAGGAACAAGTTCATCATATCTAGGCATCATCTGTCCAAAACTTGTTGGGATGTACTTATCTCCACCAGAGAGTTCATTTTAGCAAAGTGATATCCTCCTTTAGAGTATCCAACCATACCGGTTGTTTCTCTCCAACACTTTCAGTCATTTCAGCTATGGTTTCTTTCTTCTATCGTTTGCTCCGTTTCCTTTTTACAGCTCACCTGTTGATGACCAGATCCCTCATAATGGGATTTAGCCTAACTTCCAATTATGAGTTTGTAGCAGGTTCTGTGTGGAATTTAGTCGTTAATATACATGTAATTACCCTTTCCCTCTTACTCGTAGGTAAATCTTCCATGTTTCCTGAATGACCGGTTTCACTGGATATAGCTTTGTCCATGTATCCCAATTTCGTGGACACCGAAATGTTCCTACATAAATCAGAGAGTCGAGCAAATTGGAGATTAATTCATTTATGGATGAGATGATGCCCCCATACTTGAGAATCAATAGTTATAGAGTTCCAATCATGAATCACTAACATATTCACTTACATGTACGTTGGTTTGCCACGCTTGGCTAATCCATTTCAAATGATTAGCTTTCGAGCTCATTATATGGCGGCGTTCACCAGACATCATACGGTTGTGAAGTACCAAATGAGTGAAACAGGGTGATTTTGACCAGTCATCGCCTGCCCCACAACTGTTTGATTTGACATATTGAAACATGTGACATAGGGGCTTTGGTGGAAATGGTTTCAGGCAACCTGCCTTTTGCCCTGATGTATCTCTGGAGGCGCCACACATCCATTTTAAAAACCACAATGGTTTTCCCCAGTCCTCGTTTATATGGTTAAGTCCCATGCAGGTTCACCACCTGATATGGGCTCCAACCATTGATATAGGTCATTTTATAATCAACAGTCTGTCGAGTTATACCTTTTGTGCCTCCGCTATATTCATCCATACACCACCAGATATGTCCTGGTCCTCTAAATTATCAATTCTCCAAACTATCAAGCTTCTGCGATGATGTAGCTCTTGCTAAATTCATAAGACTTGGATATTGTTTGAATTTTTTTATGGTGATAACACCCTAGACATCCAAAAACCTAACCCTAGGAGATGAAGCACCAAAGGTCATGTGGGCCCCGTCTGGGTAAGTTAGTACTTCAACTTCCCGGGGTCGTAACTTTTGCATACGATCTTCGTTTTAGGCGTATGATAACCCGTTTGAAAGGTATCGTCAAGGATATTCATTTTGGGGGATCAAAAATTTATTTATCTATCGTTTAGAATCTTGATCCCAAAAAACCTTCATTTAAGCCCTCTAAATGGCCCCGAAAGTTAAAATTGCTAAAAATAGTAAATTGCCCAAATTGCCAGAAAACTGTTTTGAGCCAGTTGGAAAAGGTGGGTGGCCACCAATATCCACCTAGATCAATCCTCCCTCATTAGGAAGAAATGGTATCCATTGTGTTGATTTCCCCCATCAGATGAGGAAATGTCTGTCGAATTTGGCCCCGGATGAGCCACTTGTTGTGGTGCAGGAGCTTCCCTGCTTTGATGACTCGATAAAGATGGATCCTTTGTTGTCGAGTGCTCTTGATCTATGTGTCCACAATATGATCATTGGATTCCTGTTGTATGTAGTTGGGTTTCATCTCTATTGGTTTCAACAGTTCTTCTACGTCTGAGGTGTCCAATAATGGTGGGAAATAAGGGTGAAGGAGATCCACGTTGAACACTGGGTGCAGGCCAAGGAAAGGAGGAATGTTGAGCTCAAAGGAATTATCCCTCATGGCCTTGGTGATGGTGTACAACCCATAATGGAGTGGGCGAAGCTTCCAATGGGGTACTATAAGGTGTTCTTTCTGATGTGCAACCAAACTTTTCCACCCACCTAAAACCTATGTGGAACTCGATGTTGATCATGGAACTGCTTGTACTTGTCATTGGACTTCTGTAGGATATCTTGAACCTATTGGTGGATGTGCTGGATTTACTCAATGAAACAGGTGGATTTGTTAGCTTCAGTTGGAGAAGAATATGAGTCGGTCGAGGTGACTACAAGGGGAAGTGCAACATCTATGGGACCCAATGGTTGGAATCCCAACCCCACCAGAAAGGGGCTGTGTCTGGTTGAGCTATGCAGGGCTCAACTATAGCTATGTTGGACATAGGGAAATCTCTCATCCCATGTGCGAGGGTTCTTTGAATTATACATGCGAAGGATATGCTCAATCATTCGATTTACGACCTTGATTTGGCCATCTGTATGGGGGTGGAAGGCTGTGGATTTGGTGAGCTTGGTGTCCAGAAGTGACCAGAGGCTCGACCAGAATGTGCTAAGAATTCGACTATCCTGATCTGAGACAATTGTTTGTGGGATTCCAAAATGTACCCAGTCTCGTTCAAAGAAGAGCTTGGGAGTGGCCTCTGCTGTGATGTTCTTCTTGCATGAAAACATAGTCATCATCTTAGAAAAGTGATCAACAACCACAAAAACACAGTCATTTCCCCGCTTGGTGGATGGGAGGCTCGACATGTAGTCCATTGAGATGGATTCCCATATCATGTCAGGAGTAGGAAGAGGGGTGTACAGGCCCTATTTCTTAGTGGTATATTTAGCAATAGTGCAAGAAGTGCAGGACCTGATATACTTGCTGACCTACTTTCGAAGTTTCATCCAGCAGAAATGTTTCTATAACATCACCACTATATTTTTTACGCTGAAGTGTCCTACCACCCGACTGTAGTGAGATTCCTAGATCATCTTCGCTCGCTTGCTTGATGGAATAAAAATATGGCCCAAACGACACAACAACCCATCTTAAAGATGGAAATTATCGACAACTGACTTTGCACCCAACATTTGGTAGGTGGTGGTGAAGTCCAGGTCTGTCTCATAGAGTTTGGGCCATCCAGAGGTCTCATGGCCACAAGAGTCTAGAATCATGGTGAGTTCTGCGAATGGCGGTCTGCTGAGGCAATCAATGACGCAATTGGTGCTTCCTGGTTTTTACTTGATGTTGAGGTGGAATTGTTGCAAGTATGTGGACCACTTTTGATGGCGATCATTTTTCAATTTTCCTTGTGTCTGCATGAACTGCAGTGGCTTATGATCAGTGTGGATGACTTTCTCCTTCCCAAGAATGTAATGTCTCCATTAGAGGTAGGCTTGCACAATGGAGTACATTTATTTATCGTAAGTAAGGTACTTACAAACAACATCTGGTAGTGTCTCACTATGATAGGCCACGGGGTGGTCGTGCTGAGTGAGAATGATGCCCACCGCATAGTCTGAAGCATCTGTCTCTATATCAAAGGGTTGTTGTAGGTCTGGTAGTGAAATTTCTAGGGATGAGCACAAGCGTTGATTCAAATCATCAAACACTTGTTGTTGGGACCGACCCCAATGAAAATTTCACCTTACCACCACCCCTGGTTATTTGGATGAGGGCCCATGCAATATAGGAGAATCCCAACATGAACCTACGGTAGAAATTGGCAAGGTCCAAGAGGCTCTGAGGCTCAGTGAGTGTGGTTGGGGCTTGCCAGTCACGGATGACTTGGATCTTGGCTGGATCCACATGTATTCCATGCTGATCAAAGATGTAGCCTAGGTAATGGACCTTGTCCATGCTGAAGGATCATTTTTCCAAGTTGGCATATAACTTGTGCTGTCCTAGGGTGTGCAGAACCTGCTGAATATGTTGCAAGTGTTCGGTCCAAGTCTTGATGTAAATGAGAATAGCATCCAGATACACCACTACAAAAGTATTGGTGAATGGTCGTAGGATATCATCCATCATCCTCATGGAAGTAGCTGGAGCATTTTTCAAACCAAAGGGAATGACCAACCATTCAAAAAGGCCTTCCTTTGACTTGAAGGCGGTTTTCCATACATCTATCTGTTCTATCGGGACCTGGCGGTAGCCATAATTTAGATCAATCTTACTAAATTATTTGGCCCCCATGAATTGATCAAGGAGGTCATCGATTCAGGGAATTGGGTACCAGTTTTTGATTGAAATTTTATTCAGAGCTCGGTAATCAATGCACAGTCACCAGGTTCCATCTTTTTCTGTACTAGCATGATTGGGCTCCTGCAAGGTGATGAGGTGGGATGGTTGTGCCCCTTGTGGAGCAGTTCTTGCATCTGTCACTTGATCTCCTCATTCTCTAATAGAGAACAATGATAGATTGTCCCATTGGGAAATGATGTGTCGTGGGTCAGATCGATAGGGTGCTTGACCTAGAAGTGTAGAGGTACCCTGGTAGGCGAGGAGAAGATATCTGAGTATTCTTCCACGACCTTATATACTTGCTTCTACTGTGTGGAGAGGTCGGCTACAGAGACCTTAGATGTGGTTGTGATCTTTCGCTTATTCTGAGAGAGAATCACAAAGAAGAAAAACTTCCCCGTTTGAGAGACGACCTTCCTACATTTCTTAGCACAGATCAAGGAAATAACACTAGGTAGGACTGCCTCGGGTATCCTATACAATTTCCTGTTCAAAGTAATAAGAACACTACGAGGCTTGGACTCATATAAAACATGATGTTTCCATAAATAAGGTTGGCCCAAAAGAAAATCACAAACTTTGAGAGGAGAAACATCACACAATAAATCATCTTTGAAGGGCTTGATGCCGTATGACATTCGAAACTGTTGGATGATGCAGAGATATATTCCTTGGAGGATCCATCCAATGGTGTAGGGTTGTTGGTGTGACATTATCAGTAGGGCCAACTACTTAACGACCTTTGCTGAGATGAGGTTCTTCTGGCTATATCTATGAACGATGAAGTGCAGCGGGCTGCCTTTTACCCACATCTATGAATGGAAGAGGCGTTCTCCTTCTTCCGGCTCGTCTGGTTCACTAGGTTGGAACTTGGTGGTAGAAACGGTGGCACTGGGTTCCGCGTAAATGATCCATCTTCCTCTTTCTGGTTCTGTCTTAGAGTCAGAACCTGCATCTGATTTAGAGGCTTTCACTTTAGCCACCAACGACTGCTTTGAGTGACAATCAACAGTGTTGTGCCAAGGGCTCTTATGGAAGTTGCACCACTTCCTGGTATCTTTCTTTGTCTTTCCAGTGTCCTTCCTTGCTTGCATCTTGAACTGGTTGTCCTGATACTATCCATATTTTTTATGTCCTTTTTTCTGTGGGTTGGGGCTGCCCTTTCCTGGATTTTTTTGTGAGGGGTTCCCAGTCCCAAATTGTCGCGTCTTTTGTTTGAGCTTCTGATCGATTTTGACTACATATCGGTAGGCCGCGCCTAAGGATGAGATGTCCAAAATTCCATTTCAGTATGGGTGTATCTATGCAGAGTGTCACGATACTTGAGCACTAGATGTCGCTCTGAATATTTGATACTTAGCTTGGTGCACAAGGTATGGATGATATTTGTGAAATCTAACACTTCTTGGTCTCTTTCTTGCCGCAATGTGGTCCATTTGGTATACAAGTCATCATAACTTCCGACAGGGTAGTATTTCTCATTAATAACATCCCTGAAGGATTCCCAGGTGGCCGTGACTGTAAATAATGAGGGTTCCTCTGTTTCCTTTTTCTCACATAAAGTTTCCCACCAATATTTGACATGGGGAATGGCTTTGAGGAGTGAAAAAGTAATCTTTTCTCTATTCAAAAAGTTATGGACAGAAAAATACCATTCTAGTAGATTCAACCTCTTGTCTACAACATTTTCATCTATCTGACCTTCAAATATAGGAATATCAAAGTTTATTTGTACCTTGAAGGGGGTGGTGCCTCTGCCCAAAGAAGATGCATCGCATGTTGGTAGCCATTGAAGGATTTGCATGAAACTATCCATCATCTCTTTCATTTGTTGCGTGAAGGCTTCCTCAATCAATAGTTTGAAAGGATCTCTTGTCCCTTCATATTTATTTTCTCCTTCCATGAGAGGTCACTTGGGCATACGAGAGATTTTGTCCTCAAGAGAAACAATCTCAAGACCCAACTCTTTGTACTCCGACCTTGTTGGGGACATGCATTAAGACGATAGGAAGAAGACCGCTATGATACCACTGATCCAGATTTTATGATTAGAATGAAATGAATACAGATTATTAATAGGTGCTTAACACAAAATAACAGAGATACAATAAAATTTATTTTCTATTCAATAAGTAAATAAGTTGAAACTGTAAAATGCAACAGAAACAAGCTTGCTGGAATGGTGGCGGCTTATCTCTGAAAAGAGATGTGACACTTTTGCTTATTCTCCAGAAGATTCTTACAATGAGGCTTTGAAGGAATTTTTACTATAAACATGAATTCCAAAAACCCTAGACATCCAAAATCCTAACCCTAGGAGATGAAGCGCCAAAATTCATGTGGGCCCTCTCTGGGTAAGTTAGTACATCAACTTCCTAGGGTCATAATGTTTGCATACGATCTCCATTTTAGGTGTATGATAGCCCTTTGGAAAGGTATCATCGAGGAGATTCATTTTTGGGGATCAATATTTCCTTAGGCTATCATTGAGAAGCTCTATCCCAAAAAACCTTCATTTAGGCCCTCAAAATGGCCACAAAAGTTAAAACTGCTAAAAATAGTAAATTGCCAAAATTGCCAAAAAACTGTTTTGAGCCAGTTGGAAAAGGTGGGTGGCCACCGATATAAACCTGGATCAATCATATACACCATGTCTATTATAGAGTTACAAATCATATTTGGATGATGGAATTGATGAGGGATTTTGGTTGAGGTACATGTTGGGTACATGGTTGAGACAAGTAGTTGATGAGTTGGCACATACATGAGGTGTATAGTTGATGATGTTGGTACATATTGATGAGTCATAGTTTATGTGTATTTTATTCATGATTGGTACATATTTGGTGCATGGTTGATTCACTCGTTGATGGTATAGGTTGAGTTATAGGTTGGTACATGGTTGATGCACTTGTTTATGGTACAGGCTGATTACAGTTTTTTTGGTACAGGTTGGTGCATGCTGATGCACTTGTTTATGGTACAAGTTGATTACAGGTTGATTGGTACAAGTTTACAACAGTATATCTCATAGTGATAGTGTGAAAGTGGTTCCATCGTTCTACTTATATTTCAGGGCAGTTGGATGGGGCAAGGACAAGTGGTTGTAGCCACCTTTCGGTTGTAGCTGGAGAACATAGGGGGTTGTAGCCTCCTTCTAGTTGTAGCCAAAGAATTGGGGAGTTGGAGCGTCCTTCAGGTTGTAGTTAGAGAATTGGGGAGTTGGAGCTTCCCTCAAGTTTTATATTGAGAAACTAGGGGGTTGGAGCCTCCTTCCAGTTGCAGCTGAAAAACAAAAGAAGTTGGTTTTCTCTCACTTTGGGTTTCCACGTAAAACACCAGTGTACTATGTATGTGTATGATTGCTCATTTGTTCATTGTTTATTTACTCTGCAACTATTGAATGATAATGCTACATTGATATAAAAATTACATTTTATGGTGAAAAAGATTAAATTTTTCTATTACTGATTCACCCCCCCTCTCAATAATCCAACAACATGTAGGCTTAATCAGTTGTCAATGCAAGTTAAAGAATGATTAGAATATCACATGACCACATAAGATGATATTACAAATGAGGTCTGAATTGTGCATTTATACACAAATCAAGTAGAGAATCCTCCCGAGAGGTATTGGGCTCACACCAACATAGATCCATCTTAACCCCGAATCTATCAAGCACCAAGAGGGATCAAATCTCTCGAGGTGCAAACCTTTTTTAGAGTGCAAAACTAAGGAAAGGTTAATGGTTTTCACCTCGATACCTTTAACCTTTCCTCAGTTTTGCACTCTAAAAAAGGTTTGCACCTAGAGATATTTGATCCCTCTAGACGCTTGATAGATCTAGGGTTAAGATGGATCTATGCTAGTTCTAGTCGTGGGTAGTCACACAAACTTTGTAGATCAACAACAATATGTATATCTATACGTCGAAGATTAATTTGATCATTTGAAATTTACTCAGTTACATCGGTTTGTTGATAATATAGAGAGTATGAATCACAAGTATAGTTAATGAGTTACATGAGGAATATGTTGAATATAAAAAGTAATAATGTAAAATGATGAAAAATGTGATAATAATAAGAATGTCGTAAATTACAAATATTTACATAGCGATCAATCTCAATCTCAATCTTTCTTCTTTTTCTTTTTTTCTTTTCTAGGTTGAGCATGTTTTTCACATTTTATATATCTTAATATTATAATTGTTTTAATGTGCAAATACTAATAGATAAATCACACATAACCAAAACAAAGTTCACGACTTGACCTTATAATATCTGTTTGGAAATTTGTTTTCACTACATTATTGCTAAATTCATTTCACTTGATGATTCGTTGTATCACATAGTTGAAGTTAATATAGAGGATTGATTTCCTTCATATCATTTCTTCAATTAATCAATGCACTGAATCATTTTCATAGTATTAGCATTGAAAACTGAAAACATAACACCCTATTGTTTTATGTTATATCATTATCACTGAAATCAATGTACCCTATTGTTTTATGTTATATCACTATCACAATGACTAATTTAATGCTCCATTGAATTTGTGACATGGTCCTTGCCAAAGTCGAGAATGCATCAACTCAACCCAAACGAAAGTATAGAAATTGAAAGATAGATCAATAGATTGCTATACGAGGGCCATATTTAGTGAAATACCTTTAACCTATAATATCTATTTTGAAATTAATTTCTCTTGATGATTTGTTGTATCTCACCATTGAAAGCAATATAGAGGATTAATTTCCTTCGTATCTTAATATTATAATTGTTTTAATGTGAAAATACTAATAGATAAATGACATATAACGAAACAATGTACATGACTTCAACTTATAATATATGTTTTGAAATTTGTTTTCACTACATTATTGTTGAATTCATTTGATTTGATGATTTTTTGTATCTCATAGTTGAAATCAATATAGAGGATTAATTTCCTTCATATAATTTCTTCAATTAATTAATGCACTGAATCATTTTCCATAGTATTATCACTTAAATCAATGCACCCTATTATCTTATGTTATATGATTGTTAAAATGAATACAACTGCTTGATTATGCTAAATCCTTTTTTGTTGTATCATCACTTAAATCAATGCATATTTTTTTGGATTAAATCAATGCTACTAATTTCTCTAAATCATTTATCATTGTGTTAATTTTCTTTGTATCATTTCTTCAATTAATTAATACACTGAATCATTTTTCATACTATTATCACTTAAATCAATGCTCATATCGCTCTAAATGGTAAATAGTAATAGATAAATCACACATAACCAAACAAAGTACATAACTTCAACTTATAATATCTGTTTTGAAATTATATTATTCTTTTAGGACAAGCACATGCCATTTCTTCAATAGTAAATAGTAAATAGTTAGATGTTTTGAAATAGTAAATAATAATAGATAAATCGCACATAACCAAATAAATTTCATGACTTCAACTTATCATTGAAATCAATATAGAGGATTAATCTCCCCCCCTTTTTATCATTTTTAATTGTTCCTTTCTAATTACCTAATCTCTACATAAAAAAAATTCATTTTACCTTATTATTATTCTAATACCTTCAATATAGAGGATTAATGTCCCCCCCTTTTATCATTTTTAATTGTTCCTTTCTAATTACCTAATCTCTACATAAAAAAAAATCCTTTCACCTTATTATTATTCTAATACCTTACAATGTTTTTTCTTTATACTTAAATTTTCCACTCTCAATATCATATTCTTCTTCCCCTTCAAATTTACGGTTGTCTATTACCTAATATTACCGACTAATTCTTATATTTTGGGTCATCATTAACCGTTTCCTTTCCACCTTTAATTAATATCTTATTATTATAATTTAATACTTTATTAATATCTATTATTAATTTATTTCATTCTCTACCTTTAACTAATATCTATTATTAATTTATTTCATTCTCTACCTTTAATTAATACCTTATTATTATAATTTAATACTTAATCTCATTAATCTCTATACCTAAATACCTAATCTTAACGGTTACTTATTCAATTCTACCCGTTACCTTCTCTTTCTCGCTAATGGTCACTCAACATTCCTCTCATATAATTACAACCTCAAGACTCTTTTCCAACTCATTAAGCTTCTCATGTCCCTGATGATGGGTGGAGTGCCCACTCAAAAGGTTGGACGTTTCAAAACTTTACACACAGTTGCATCTAGAAAATTCCCTAGCAACTTATAATATCTATTTTGAAATTTGTTTTCACTATGTTATTGTTGAATTCATTTCACTTTCATTTGTTGTATATCACAATTGAAATCAATATAGAGGATTAATTTATATCATTGCTAAAATGAACACAACTACTTGATTATGCTAAATCCTTTTTTGTTGTATCATTACTTAAATCAATGAATATTTTTTTGCATTAAATCAATGCACCTAATTGCTCTAAATCATTTATCAGTGTGTTGATTTTCTTCAAATCATTTCTTCAATTAATTAATACAGTGAATGATTTTTCATAGTATTATTATTGAAATCAATGGTCCTATTACTCTAAATAGTAAATAGTAATATTAATAGTAAATACTAAATACTAAAGTAATTGTAAATTGTAAATACTAAAATAAATAGTAATAGTAAATACTAAATACTAAAGTAATAAAAGTAATAGTAATGGTAAATATAAATATAAATAGTAGTAATATTAATAAATGCTAAAGTAATAATACTATACTAAAGTAATAGTAAATATGATATATATAATAGCATGTGTAATTTTTGTTGTCATTAGTTGAGCTAACTTTTTTAAATTGAGATTTTAATTGAGTCAACTTTAAATTTTTGAAATCTTTGAAATCTTTGAAATCTAACATCACCCTAACGTGATAACTTCTCCCCCATACCGGGTTGTAGAGTGCCCCTCGACACAATAACTAGGGTTCACTCCACAAGAAATTTATTAAGCATACATATCAAAGATGAGTAGTTTATCCTTAACCATATTCTAGTATTGCAATAAATGATTGCCTTAGTCATAATGAATGGCTAACAAAAATGCCCTAATGACACAATATGAGATGGTTGTTTCCATATGTGAAGATTAAACCATTCTCAATACCACCCTGTGACAATATAAATTAGTCAATGAAAATGCTAGTGAGTTTATATATATCCATCTCAATACATGGTTTTCCCAAGATAAAATACAAATGAGTGCATTTTTGGATACTCATCTGTAATACAATTATGAGTGGATTTATGAATACAAAACTTAAATAGGTTTGGTTGTAGAAAATATACACCACTAAGTAGGCTTATGGATACCAAATTCAAAATAGAGTTCGTCCTATATGCAACACCACCTCTCAATCTGAATAGGGGGATTTGAAGATAAGACATTATATCACAACTTCACAAATTAACATTGAACACGAGCCATATAGTGAGATATAACCCACCTTGAATTCCATATTTCTGATGTCAACACAATTCCACAAATTGGTGAAGGTACTCTTTGACAGAGGTATAAATGGATGATGGACCACTGAATCATGATGATTGGATTAAGGTATGTAACATCTCGCTCCACTGAGCACACTTTTATTGACTTATTCTTTGAGGACACTCGCGTGAAAGTGATCCGGTTATGGTACATTTTGATTTTGTTTCGATTATGGGTTATACATGATGATGATGTATTGTGACTTATTGTTGTTTTGATGTATATGTATTGGTAGATGCTATTGACAATTTTTCCTGAGTGTGCAGGACACATGACAATTAATGGATGCTGATGGCATCAATGGAAACCCTTGGACTCCAGATTGAGTCAGGGAGTGGATTGTATTTGTTTGATTATTTAATTTTACGCACATGCGATATATGATTGATTTCAGTATTATGTATGTATATGGATTATTGACAGTGTTTTTGTCAGTGGATGCAGGCTTGATGATGCTTGCTAATCCGACTCACATAAGGAGTAAAGGGGTCATGCACATGAACCAAACATTGAGGGAAAGGTGTGGCAACATCCCTGTCACAACATACTAGGACTCCCACCATGACCTGAACTGTAGGTTAACGATTACCTAGTTCAAGAGGTCCACGATGTCATGAGGGTGGACTGAGACAATTGCTCACGAATATTTCTAAGGGGTGCACAGTAAGGTAAAGTCTTTATTTGTTAGAAGCCCTTAGTCTCTCAGAAGGTCGACTATAACATCCCAGTTTTAAACCTTATGAACTAGAATGTATTATGTAATTGTGACTTAGGATGGTGAACCGGTAAAGTTGAAAAGGGGTCAGAGTGCCTAGGAAATGTAATACTTCATATACATTAATAAAATACACTATTGGCTACAAGACGATCAAGGACAAAAGAGATAGGGGGATATGATTCCACGAGAGAGGGGGCTTGAGGGGCTAAGTATTTTTAATATTATTTTATTTTATTCATAATTGATTTTATGGAGAAAAGGGATTACATGAGATTATTGGGAGGGAGGCCATGTGTCTCTTGTCATCATGTAATTTAAACATCCCTTGGGGGGATATTTTGGGTCTTCTTCCCCTTGTTCTTCTAATTCTTCCTTTTTCCTCACTCATTTTGTCTATTTCGTGTGCTATTGGTATGAGAATGGATGCAAATGGCTGTTTGGGTGGATGTTGGTTAAGGTTTTTTATAGCTGTGAATCCTGAGAGTCCCAACATGGAGATTCTTGACCAGAAGCACTGAAGCCCTGGAAGGAGATGTACAACTTGAGGGACTGTGTGGTAGAGAATGGGATCCATTCTCTTGGGTTGTGTAGGATGGGTAGAATAGAGTTGGTGTACTTTAGATTGTTGTGAGTGCTAAAAGGCTTGTGATTGATTGAGTGTTGAAGGGCCTATTAGTTATGATATTGATGGCAGTTCAAATAGAACTACCCATAGTTGAGAATCCTTGGAGCTTCCAGTAGGGATATTTCTTGTCTAGTAGCACTAGATCCCTCGAGAGAAGTGGGACAGCCTAAGGGACTACATGGAAAATAAAGGTGTTCATTTCTTTGGGTTGTGTAGGCTGAGGGGGAAAGAGAGATGTAAATTTGTATTTGTTGTGTGGTTGGGAAACCTGAAAGATAGTTAACCAACTGTTGTGTGTTTAGATTTGGCCTAGGACCCTTCATTGTGGATCTATAGCCCTGACTTGGGGGTGACCTGTTTTTGAGAGTAAAATAACAACAATATCTATGGTTGGGAGGAACACCCTTGATTTGCAGCCAGTTGGTGAACATTTACTTGCAAAGATAAGTGCTCTCTGTGTTTTCTGTGTAATGTTTATTTCCACTGTGTATTTAATTATCTCCGAGATATGTATTTTTAATGTGCCTTTATATTGGTCATTTGTTGTGCATAGCACGTTGTTTACTGTTGTATGATGTAGCAAGGATCTTGTCTTATGCATGTGGTTTTCATGAATCTTTTATTAATGAGAAGTCCTTTGATTTTGAGACAAGATCAGTGAACTAAGTCTTGAGACAACATTGTGCCCCGCCTACTAGTTGCTGGGTGTGTCTAAGCCTATTTTAAGTAGTGTAGCCTGACCTATGGGTGGTTGGGTACGTTACATGTTGGTATCAGAACTTCTAGTTGAAACACCAGGCCGATATGGGCCAGACCTGTTGGTTAGAGTCTCGTGGTTGAGATCGATTTATGACCTTGAAATCATGAAGCTTAGGAGGAATAACATTGTAGACTCTGCACAAAAGCTAGAATGTTAGAGATCCTTTGTAAGGGATCAAAGGATCATGACCATCCCTTTCGAAATTCAGGAGGGATATCCACCATGGGATCAAGAGAGATATAGATCATTGCATCGGAGGGAAAGTGAAGAAGGGCCATCCGATGAAGGTGAAACCAGTGATTCAGGTAAGGTTAAGTCACGACTGTCAGATCTAGATTGTTGATCATCAGCAGTTGATTGAGACCAAGTGAGAAAGGTAAGACTTCAGAACTTTTCTACTTCGACAATATTGGTAGGTAGGCAAAGCCTGAACTGCCGAAGGCTGAAGTCACAAAGTCCCTTCAACTGTCCGATCTGATAGGAGGCATGGGGGAATCTCCATCATTAATTATGGTCACTTGACGTTGACCACTTCAGGAGTTTTCACTTCGATAGTTTTAGGCCTTGTTGAACTGATACAACCCAGATCCCCAGAGCGCCGAAGTCTTGTAATTTTCCATCGATCGTTAGATCGAGGGAAGGACTTCAGGAGTCTTGCAGGTTGTCGGATATAGAAGTGGTGGAAGGGTAGAGAAGTTTGGGCTTCAGAAATTTTCCACTTTGACAAATACTTATTATGTTGCAGAGAAAAACCCCAAAGCGTCGAAGCCCCAAAGTGCCAATTGCATGAAGTGTAAATGATCTAAGGGATCAAAATATGCTCAAAAATCAAAGTGCTCGGAATTGTTTCAAAATATAAACGTATGTAGGACTTGTCCTGACGATCCCAGGAAAACTTGAACAGGTTCAAATGAACGTCATATGAGTGAGATATCGTGTTCTGTCCTCTTTGCTAAACAGGAAAATTGTTGCTGACTGTACAATCCATACAGTTCGTCCAGTGATGATGTGGCATGTCCGTATTGTTGATGTGGCAAGGTGATGTGGATTTCTAATTGTGCAAAGATGCTGATGTGGAATGTGCCCATACCATTGACATGGAATGACCGTACTGGACACGTGGCAGCTGAGGTGGACTTATCACTTGATGACACATGTCAGTTGTTGAGATGGCAATGGTTACGTGGAAGATAGTGGACCAGTAGAATGGTGCCACATGACCCATACATGGGCTACCACGTGGTACCCCCTTCATAGTCTAAAAGTTTGGAATGTGCCCGCGGGGGTTGGAGCCCGTGACCTCCAGGGGACGTGGACGACTTGGCAGGGTCAGGCTACCAACCCACCCACATGGTAGTTCTTAACATGATATGGCATGGTTTTTATTTAAGGTTGTTCTATGTTGGAGTTTGCATGGGGTCTAGGCTGGGGCTTAGCCCCAACCCTCGGTTGTATATTGTTCCACCATATGACCCTACATCAAACTGATTTGCGCGTGGGTTTTCAAACAACACAGCTTGACACTTGGCACCATATCCAATGATCCTCCGCCTACGTGCCATGACACTTGTTAGCCCCTCAACCAACCGCGCAACAGTTCCTATATAAGTGCCTAGGGTCCAGACACATGGGGGGCATACACCCAGTACCTCCATCGAAAAAAGGGGCCATCGCACCAACGATGCGACAATTTTCCACTTTTTACAGGAAGGCGTGTGTGCTAGGTTTTGGCATGAGAAACGCCTAGAATCCAGGTTCAGGCAGTCTGAGTGAGTTTTGGCGAGCAAAGACAATAAAGAATTGAGAGAAACTTCCAAGGAGTGATTCCAACTCAATCTTTGGCCAAACCAGGTGGAGGAAGAGCCCAACTAGGGGTTTTTGGATGTTCTAGAGCCATTGAAGCCATCCATTTCTCATTTTGAGCATTGTGAAGATATTATTTTGAAACTTTGATCATTAATGAAAAATATCCATTGGAAGTTCGACTAGGAGATGTATCCCAAGAGAGGGCTGAACCCCTTTATCATTTTGTTGTGTTAATGTGTGTATTATGATGGTTGTTTATGACTGTTTATGATGGTCATGATTAAGTAAAAAAACTCATTAATCTTTATGTGTTTGTACTTGATCCTATTACCTAAGAACATACCATTTTAGTTGCAATTTTAAAAAGATTCAAGCCTTTACATTTTCAGATCAAGTTAGTATCAGAGCATAGGTTTTTGAAGGTTTGATTGTTTGCAAGTGTTTTTTTTCTGATGCTTTCAAGGTTTAATCTCACAAGTGGAGAATGCCAACTTGTAGAGCCAAGTTCTCAACTGTCAAGAAGGAGAACTACCCAATCACCTCAAGCTTCTAGGAGATATTCACCAAGTATGTCTCATGAGGAGAGTCATGAAACTCTTCCTTCAGAGGATAAAACTTTTAGAAAATATTTCTATGATATGACAAAGATGGTGAAATTTTTATTTGAGGAAAGAAATGCAAGATTGCAAGGTGAAAGCTCAAACCCTCCAAAGGGTAATGGAGATAGTGGTGATAAAAATCCAAAGGAAAATGGAGGGAATGGTGATTATCCACCTCCTTCACCTCCATCTTCCACCTCTTCTACCATTTCACAACCACCTCCAAATTCTCCAAAACAACATGGTAAAACTCCTCTACAAACTCCTTTGCTTAAGATTGATATTAATTTTGAAACGCCTATGTACAATGGATAGGTAACTGCTGAGAAATTAGATAACTGGATTCGTCAGAATGAAGTGTATTGTAGGATACAAAGGATCAAAGATGATGAAACTAAGATTCAACTTGCTTCTTTAATATTGGACAGTGCAACACTCATTTGGTGGGAATCCAAAACTCAATAGGACATGAAGAAACATGGTAAAGTTTTATCCTCTTGGAATGATTTTATTGTTGCACTTAAAATACAATTTTATCCATTAGCATACATGTAGAAAGATATTATGGATTCAAAAAACTTTAGACAAGCTAAAGGGAAAAGTGTTCAAAGCTACACTCAAGAATTCAGAAGAAGGACTTTGATTTTGGGTATAGATTTGTCTTCTCAAGAAACTTTACTCAAATATATTGGAGGATTGCATAGCTACTTGAGGCACACCATACTTATGTTTAACCCTACAAGTCTAGATGACGTTTGTGTACATGAAACTCATTTGGAAGCAAGAGGGAGGAATGAACTTCAAGAGGGAAACATGGAACCTTTTGTTCATGGAGACAAGGGAAAGAAGAAGTTCAAGGGAAATGGAAGAAATAATTATTTACTCAATAAAGGGGGAGATAAACTCACATGTAAGCACTGTTCAAAAGATGGCCATGATGAAGACCATTGTTGGAAACTTCATCCTGAAAAGAGAGACATAAATTTCAGCGATAAGGGGAAACCAAAGATTATTGCAACCATACAACATGATTTAGGTTCTGATTTTGGTGATGAAAAAAATATTACAACTATGGGTTTTCAAGGTAAGGACTCTAATGAAAGTACTAGTTCTTCAAGTAGTAATAGCCTCAATGAAAATCAACATGAAAAATAAAGAATAGATATTTTCCACATAAGAGTGATTTCAAAACATACCAAGACAGATACTCTTTTTTATGTTGGATCTCAAGAAAACCACATATCTGAAAACACTGTCAAGAAACTAAAATTGGAAACTACTCCACATCCTAAACCATACCCTCTAATATGGATATGTGACAATGCCAAGTTGCATGTGACAAGAGGGTGTAAACTTAGATTTTCCATCACTGCAAATTTTATAGATGAGGTAGAGCTTGATGTTATTCCTTTGGATATCTATGGTATTGTGTTGGGAAGCCCATACTTATATGATAGGATATCCATCTTTCATCGTCATGAGAACAAGTATCATTTGTTTAAAAATGGAGTTGAGTACATTGTTAGAGAACATACAAAGAAGTTGAATTTTTCACTTGTAAATGCTGGACAAATGCAAAGATTAGTCAATGCTAGTAGAATTTTGTCCTCTTGATGATCAAACCCAAAGAAAATGTTGAAAAATAAGCTTTCCAAGGTTTTGATTCAAAGTTGAAATCTGATTTGTATGAGCTTGTTAACCAATATGATGAGATGTTTCAGGAACCAAAGGGATTGCCTCCAAAAAGGGCTATCCAACATGAGATACAATTGCAACAATATTGTCCTCTTCCAAACATTGGTATGTACAGGATGTCAGTCATGGAGAATGGTGAAATTAAAAAACAAATCCAAGAGTTTCTTGAAAAAGGGGTCATCATGCCAAGAACATCACCATGTGGATCACTAATTCTTTTAGTGCCAAGGAAATATGGTACATGGCACATGTGTGTAGATTTTAGGGCCTTGAAAGATGCTAAGTATTTTACTAAATTGGATTTGAGAAGTGGATATAATTAGATTAGGATTGCTAAAGGAGACATTTGGAAGACAACTTTCAAAACAAACCAAGGTTTGTTTGAGTGGATGGTAATTGGTGCAGACCTCCTTCCCTCAGGCCAAGATCTGCACAGGATCTTCACTAGACCACAACAAGGGTTAATTAAACCCCTTGTCCAAGACCCCAAAATTTTTGGGTCTCGTGAGTTGGGCACTTCGAATGCAATGACACAGTTCTTAGAAATAGTTGAAACATAGAATTTTGAATGGGCTTGAGGTGTAATCCCCCTCTTCAGACCCTTTTCCAATATGACCACAGCTAAGCCTCACGCAAGCACCTTTCACAATTTTCGACTTCACGAGTTGGAGTGCCAACCCCTCATGCTCTTCCATTACGAATCCCCAAAATGCGAAATGTCAATAAAGTTTGACTCCACCCAAGAGACGAGTGCACACCACCCTCCACCTCTGTTCACTCCGCTTACAGAGTGGGTCCTTGCCACCTGTTCGCATGAGTCTTCAACTTTCGCAACTTGAGAGAACAACCAACAACCGTTCCTCTTCCTCTATGGATCCTCGACTCTGAAATCGTACCCTCGACGAGATCTACGGTTGTGTGCCTCCCTCGATCCAATGGTCCTGGCTGTATCAGGATTTCACAACCCAGGAGTTCACAACTCTCGAGTCCAACCTTGAAATACTCCACTTCCTGATCCCCGATATGGCGAATTCACATACGATATCAACGATGCTTGTTGATTTGGATCTAACAGCCACTTCTCCCCTTGAGCGTATGGGTGTTGAAAGACTCTCATTCTGAATCCCTCCACTGGTATATCAGATCCAACGGCCTATGAAACTTTGACACTTCTACTTGAAGCGATTCCACCATCCATTTTAAACTCCACGAGGACTTCTTTCCAAATGATGTGGCATCCTCCCACCTGAACTTAACTCTCGCAAGATGATTTCGACCTCCATCTCCCTTTGAACACTGCAAAGGTTCTATTCCTTTTGAGATTTCTCTTGTGAATCCAAGGCTTCCAAAATGGTTCTTGCACTCTGTGCACTCTTTGACTCTGTGCACTCTTTGCAACAGAGAATTATTCAACTCCTTTGTGAGTTTGAAAGAATTCGTTCCCTTCTCCCAACCTACGCACACTTTGCACAACTCTATGCTCTACTAGCACTCTTGCCTGTAAAGACACAATTTGAATCTCCTCCAAGAATTCTAAGATGAAACTCAGAGCCTGGTTGATGCACTCCTTGTGGACCCTCCACTGCACTCTTTGCAGGAGTTCTCAGAAAGAGAAACAACTGAAACTCATTCTCCCCTTATCCAGAATTCAAACATTCAACATAGAATTCTAGAGCCTATATACACACATAGCATTGAAATAAAATGCATACAGAGAATGAAAACAAGCTCGCAACATACCATTTCATAGGTGGTTCCAACAACCATAAAAAACACATAGATTGGAATCAAAGCTTTCTTCTATTAATTCTAATGCTCCTGTACATGGCAAATAACAACTAAAAATGCATAAAATTCTTTGTTCTCCTCTGTGCATCTCTACAACTTATGAATTCTGAATTATGTTACAATGATACAAGGGTTGAGGGTGTCTATCATCCATTTTCCCTCCTATGCTTCTAAACTGTCTAATCTATCATTTAAATCTACCTACTTGCATTAAACACACATAAATTCCTATTACATCCGGTGGATAGGAACATACGCTCCAAAATTAGTTTGGATATTCAATACATAAATGCTAATGCACTTTCCTCCCATCCATTACATTAATGTTTCAGATTTTGAAATTCACAACGTTTTCACAAAAATGTATTTAATTTCATCTGCGTCCAGTTGTCTCCTTGGTTTTAGGCATGCACTTGGGCTTTATACAATGCTCCTGCATCATACTCCCTCGCTTGAAAATTTTCATGAACTCCTGTCCATGAGCTCTTGCACGGTCTATCCATGACTTTGAATTTCTGCTTCATTCTCCTAGCTGGCATCCTCAACTGGGTGTCCTTTCCACTTGACCAAGTATTCAAAATACTCTTTTCTCCTTGTCTTTCTGCTAATCCTCTTGTCAATTATGCTTTCCATCTGTGTCGTTTTAGCTACAAGCATTTGTTTTTTCCATTGAATCTTTTCTTGTTCATCTTCTTCTCCTTCTTCTTCATCTCAGTAATGGTACAAAATTGCGACATTAAATATCGGTGAGATTTTGACCCCATCGGCTAATTCAATCTCATACACATTTGTCCCAAATTTTCTTATGATCTTGCACGGTCCAATTTTCTTCATCTTTAGCTTGTTGTAGGTTCCCCCTGGGAACCTTTCCTTCCTCAAATGCTCAAGAATAAAATCACCAACTTCAAATTGAAGTTCTCGCCTACGTTGATCTAATATATGCTTGTACTCTTGCTACTCCTTAATTCTGCTATGAAGCTCCTTCATTCCTTCTGCAAAGTCCTCTGCACTAGCACCCTTGAATTCAGCTTGTTCTAAATCTTTCAATTCAGAGACTCCCCTTGGCTGCATTCCATATACAATTTGGAATGGACTCTGCCCTGTGCTTCTACTGAGTGAATCATTGTAAGCAAATTTCTCCCATGGTAGAATTTGATCCCATTGACTGTGGTGCTCAGTCACTAAGCTCCTTAAAAAATATCCCAAGCTTCTGTTCATGACCTTTGTCTGTCCATCCATCTTAGGATGATACTCTGAGCTAAAAGACAAGTTTGTCCCCAACTTCCTCCATAAGGTCCTCCAGAAATGTCTTACGAACTTGGAATCTCAATAAGAAACGATACTCCTTTGAAAGTTGTGAAGTCTGACGACTTCCTTGAAAAACAGGTTCGCAATATGAGTCGTGCCACTGGTTTTCTGGAATGGTATGAAATGTGCCATCTTTGAAAATCTGTCTACCACTACAAATATTGAATCATATCCCCTCTGTGTACTTGGCAGTCCTAATATGAAATCCATGCTCACTGTGTCCCACGGCCTTTCGGGTATGGGTAATGGCTGATATAACCCTGTGTTCTGCCTTTTTCCCTTCGTGTGCTGACAACTTCTGCACATGTTCACAGATTTCTTCACATTTGTCCTCATCCCTGGCCAGTAATATGAGCCATTCAACTTTCAGAACGTTTTTTCATGACCAAAGTGTCTGGCCAATCCTCTGCTGTACTTTTCCTTCAACAGATTCTCTCTCATGGAGAATTTTGGAATACATAGCTGATTTCCCCTGAACAATAGTCCATCTTGGATCATGTACTCTGTCGATTGGCTTCTTTCCCTGAGAATTAGATTCTTAGATGCCTCATATGCCTCTTTGAAATATGGATCATCCCCGTACATTTATTTGAGGTTATCAAAACCCAAAGTCTTATCTCTAAATTCCTGCATAAGAAAAAATTTCCTGCTCAAAGCGTCAACAATTTTGTTAGTAGTTCCAGAAATATGCTTAATCACAAAAGTAAAATTCTGCATGTATTCAACCCATTTAGCATGTTTTTGGTTCAACTTCTCCTATCGATTCACAAATTGCAAAGTGTGATTATCACTGTATAAAACGAACTCTTTTGGAACCAAATAGTGCCTCCATTTCTTCAACGCTTATATGACTGCGTAGAATTCTTTGTCATACGTGGAGTACTTAATCTTCACTTCATTCAGTTTTTCACTGAAATACGTGACCGACCTGTTGTCTTGGCTTAAGACTGCTCCAATGCAAAATACACTCGTGTCACACCTAACCTGAAATGTCTTGCTGAAATCTGGCAAAACCATAATTGGTTGCTCAGTGATCTTCTTCTTCAGTAGGTTAAAGCTCTTCTCCGCTTCCTCTGTCCAATGAATAGATTTATGTATTTTCTTCACCATATCAGTCATCGGTGCGCTAATTCCACTGAAGTTTCAGATGAATTTCTATAGAAGCTAGCCAAACCATGGAAGCTTCGAACTTCAAACACTCTCTTCGGTGATGGCCAATCCTTAATCGCCTTTATCTTTTCTGGATCCATTTTCAATTCATTTGCAAAGATAACAAAACCCAAATAAATGAGTTTTCTCCTCATAAATGACGATTTCTTCATGTTGATCAGTAATTTATCTTGTTGTAACCTTCTCATCACTGTAGCTAAATGATTCAAATGCTCTGCTTTAGTTTTGCTAAAAATTAATATATCATTAAGATATACAATGACAGATTTTCCAATGAAATCCCTCAGGACTTCGTTCATCAACCTCATGAAAGTACTGGGCACATTCATCAAGACAAATGGCATGAAAAACCATTCATATATCCCTTCATTCGTCTTGAATGCTATCTTCCATTCATCACCTTCTCTCATTCTAATATGATGATATCCACTTTTCAAATCAATATTTGAAAAAAGATTTGCTCTACTCAAGAAATACATTAAGTCATCCATCCTTGGCAATGGGAAAATATACATGATGGTAATTTTGTTTATTTCCCTTGAGTCTGTAGACATTCTCTAGCCACCATCCTTCCTTGGGCTGAGCACTGTTGGAACAACACATGGACTCAAGCTCTCCGGAATCAATCCTTTTCTCCAATAAGTCCTGGACCTGTCTCTTAAATTCTTCATTCTCCTATGGCGTCAACCTATAAGCTTCTTTGTTTGGAAAATTGGCTCCAGGTATAAGATTGATATGATGGCTTATACTCCTGATAGGTGACAATGAACATGGTAGTTCGTCCACTACTATATCAACAAATTCTTCCAGCAACTCTTGGATTTCTTCCGGTAAATCATCTATCCTAGTGTTGTTCAAAACAATTATGGGCTTCCTAACCAAAATGAATTGCGTGTCTTCCTTCTTATTGACTTCCTTAAGAATTTCCTTCCCACTCATGAGAAGTACAATGTTGCTCATCTCAGTTTTCACTTCTTTATCCTTAATTGGCAGCAACATGTGCATCCTACCATTTTTATCCAAAGTGTACCTGTTCTATCTCCCATCATACACCACATTTCTGTCATATTGCCGCGGTCTACCCAACAATAGATGAAAAACATCCATGGGAATGACATCACATAATACCTCATCTTTATATCCTCCTATTTTAAATTCAATCGAACATTGTTTAGTGACATTTCCCTGATGTCCTTTTTGTAGCCATGAAACTTTGTATGGGCTTGGATGCACAACAGTCTCCATCTCCAGTGTTTCTACCATTTCTGTAGATGCAAGATTATCTGTGATACCTCTATCCACTATGACCTTGCATACCCTATCTTTGGTTTTGCAAGCAGTTTGAAACAATCTGTTTCTTTGGGCTGGGTTCTCTGGCTCCTTCTCTAGTTTCAAGAGAACTTTCCACATCATTCAGGATCATTCACACTCAGCATATTCTGCCTCAACATCCCATCCTTTAGCTTCGAAAATGTGAGTTTCACCGCCATATTTCTTCCTATCGGGACACTCATAGGATTTATGTCTGATTTTCCCACAGACAAAGCATTTCACTTCACCTCCTCTGCCTCTTCCTCTTCCTTTGGCTCAAGGAAAAGTATTTCTATCAACATACTGCCTCCCTTGTGAGCTTCCTCCTCTCTCAGATTGAGTTTGAGGTTTCTTCCCCTCTTCTTTAGGCTTTTGAGTCCTGTCCTAGGAAATTGTCTTGTCTCTACTCTGACTTCTGCCTCGGCCTCTTTGACCTTGCTTTCGGCTCAGCTTCTCTTCAACTTTTAGAGCCATATGATAAGCATCTTCTACGGTTTGGATGGTCATCATGCTCATCTCGTCCTAGATGTCATATCATAGACCATTCATATACCTAGAAACTTTCTCATCATCGCTTTCCTGATGAACTACTCTAATGTTTATCCTATAGAACTCTTCAGTGTATTCTTTCACTGACATCAACTTCTGTCTCAAATTCTGCATCCTCTGAAACATATTTATTTGATAATCCCTAGGTATAAACTTGGCTTTCATTCTTGCAACCATTCTATCCCAGCTCTTGATTTTCTGCTTACCCTTGCAACGTCTGCCAGCCTGCAGTTCATCCCACCATAGTGCTACATACAAATTAAGTCTAGTAAAGACATGTTTGAATTTCTTGTCTTCCTCGACATCCTCATAGTTGAAGTGTTTTTCTAGAGCTCTAATCCAATATAGAAGCTCTTCAACATCTAGGTTGCCTTCGTACATTGGAATGTCCATTTTTTCCCTAGTACCTATCCTTGCAACAACCCTGAATAGGCGTTCTTTTGTAGCATCTTCGACTGCAACTTTTTCTCCTTCGTTTCCACCTTCATTTTCACTTTCATCTTCGCTAATATCCCTAGCGTAAATTGTTCACCTCTGTGTTGTCTCCATAGCATCAAGTCTGGCACGTAATTCATGCATTTCTCTTTCCACTGCTGGATCAAGTATGGGCCATTCTCTTCTTGTCGACGGCATGGCTGTAAAATTCCTATTTTCTCTCTGTTGTAGAAAGAAAAGAATCTGTTCTGAGCTCTGATACCACAATTGGTGCATACCTCCTTCCCTCAGGCCGAGATCTGCGTAGGATCTTCACTAGACCACAAAAAGGGTTAACTAAACCCCTTGTCCAAGACCCCAACAATTTTGGGTCTTGCGAGATGGGCACTTCAAACGCAATGCCAAAGTTCTTAGTAATAGCCAAAATGAAAATTTTTGAATGGGCTCTACGGTTGTGTGCCTCCCTTGATCCAATGGTCCTGGCTGTATCAGGATTTCACATCTCGGGAGTTCTCAACTCTCGAGTCCAACCTTGAACTACTCCACTTCCTGATCCCTAATATGGAAAATTCACATACAAGATCAATGGTCCTCGATGATCTGGATCTAACAGTCACTACTCCCCCTGAGCTTATGGGTGTTGAAAGACTCTCATTCTTAATCCCTCCATTGGTCTATCAGATTCAACGGCCTACAAAACTTTGGCACTTCTCCTTGAAGCGATTCCACCGTACATTTTCAACTCCAAGAGGACTTCTTTCCAAATGGTGTGGTGTCCTCCCACCTAAACTTAACTCCCGCAAGACGATTCCGACCTATGTCTCCCTTTGAACGCTGCAAAGGTTCTATTGCTTCTGAGCTTTTTCTTGCAAATCCAAGGCTTCCAAAAGGGTTCCTGCGCGCACTCCCTGTGGAAAATTTTCAAATAACCTCAGGTTATTTGGGTATTCATCTCTATGCACTCTTTGCAATAGAGAATTCTTCAAATCCTTTGTGAGTTTGAAATAATTTGTTCCCTTCTCCAAGCCTACCCACACTTTGCATGAATCTGTGCTCTGTTATCACTCTTGCCTGTAAAGACACAATTTGAATCTCCTCCAAGAATGCTGAGATGAAACTCAGAGCCTGGTCGACACACTCCTTGCAGACCCTCCCCTGCACTCTTTGCAGGAGTTCTCAGAAAGAGAAACAACTGAAACTCATTCTCCCCTTATCCAGAATTCAAACATTCAAGATATAATTCTAGAGCCTATATATACACATATCATTGAAAGAAAATGCATACAAAGAATGAAAACAATCCTGCAACATACCATTTAATAGGTGGTTCCAACAACCATAACAAACACATAGATTGGAATCAAAGCTTTCTTCTATTAATTCCAGTGCTCCTATACATGGAAAATAACAACTAAAAATGCATAAAATTCTTTGTTCTCCTCTGTAAAACACTACAACTTATGAATTCTGAATTATGTTACAATGATACAAGGGTTGAGGGTGTCTATTATCCATTTTCCCTCCTATGCTTCTAAACTGTCTAATCTATCATTTAAATCTACCTACTTGCATTAAACACACATAAATTCCTATTACATCTGGCGGATAGGAACATACGCTCCAAAACTAGTTTGGATCTTCAATACATAAATGCTAATGCACTTTCCTCCCATCCATTACATTAATGTTTCAGATTTTGAAATTCACAACGTTTTCACAAAAACATATTTAATTGCATCTGTGCGTCCAACTGTCTCCTTGGTTGTAGGCACGCACTTGGGCTTTATACGATGCTCCTGCATCATACTCCCTCACTTGAAAATTTTTATGAACTCCTATTCATGAGCTCTTTCACGATTTGTCCATGTCTTTGAATTTCTGCTTCATTCTCCTAGCTGGCATCTTCAACTGGATGTCCTTTCCGCTTGACCAAGTATTCAAAATACGCTTTTCTCTTGGTCGTTCTGCTAATCCTCTTGTCAATTATGCTTTCCATCTGTGGGTTTTCAGCTATAGGCATTTGTTTTGTCCATTGAATCTTTTCTTGTTCATCTTTTGCTCCTTCTTCTTCATCTCTGTAAGGGTACAAATCTGTGACATTGAATATCAGTGAGATTTCGACCCCATCGGGTAATTCAATCTCATACGGGTTTGTCCCAAATTTTCTTATGACCTTGCACGATCCAATTTTATTCATCTTCAACTTGTTGTATGTTCCCCTTGGGAACCTTTACTTCCTCAAATTCTCAAGAATCAAATCACCAACTTCAAATTGAAGTTCTCGCATGTGTTGATCTGCTCTATGCTTGTACTATTGACTTGAACTCTGCAACCACTCCTTGATTTTGCTATGAAGCTCCTTCATTCCTTCTGCAAAGTCCTCTGCACTAGCACTCCTGAATTCATATTGTTCTGAATCTTTCAATTCCTTGGTTGCATTCCATATACAATTTGGAATGGACTCTACCCTGTGCTTCTATTGAGTGAATCATTCTAAGTGAATTCTTCCTGTGGTAGAATGTGATCCCATTGATTGTGGTGTTTAGTCACTAAGCTCCTTAAAAAATCTCCCAATCTTCTGTTCACGACCTTTGTCTGTCCATCCGTTTGAGGATGATACACTGAGCTAAAAGACAATTTTTTCCCTAGCTTCCTCCATAAGGTCCTCCAGAAATGTCCTACAAATTTGGCATCTCAATTAGAAATGATACTCCTTGGCAAGCCATGAAGTCTGACGACTTCCTTGAGAAACAGGTTCGCAATATGAGTCGCGTCACTGGTTTTCTGGCATGGTATGAAATGTGCCATCTTTGAAAATCTGTCTACCACTACAAAGATTAAATCATATCCCCTCTGTGTACGTGGCAGTCCTAATATGAAATTCATGATCACTGCATACCACGACCTTTCGGGTATGGGTAATGGCTAATATAACCCTGCGTTCTGCCTTTTTCCCTTTGTGTGATGACAAATTCTGCACCTGTCCACAAATCTATTCACATCTATCCTCATCCCTGGCCAGTAATATGAGCCATTCAACTTTCATAACATTTTTTCATGACTGAAGTGTCCAACCAATCCTCCGCTGTTCTTTTCCTTCAGCAAATTCTCCCTCATGGAGAATTTCAGAATACATAGTTGATTTACCATGAACAATAGTCCATCCTGGATCATGTACTCTGTCCATTGGCTTTTGTCCCTGAGAATTGGATTCTGAGATGCCTCATATGCCTCTTTGAAATCTGGATCATCCCCGTACATTTCTTTGAGGTTATCAAAACCCAAAGTCTTAACTCTAAATTCCTGCATAAGAAAACATTTCCTGCTCAAAGTGTCATCAACTTTGTTAGCAGTTCCAGAAATATGCTTAATCAAAAAAGTAAAATTTTGCATGTATTCAACCCATTTAGCATGTTTTTGGTTCAAATTCTCCTGTTGAGTCACTGATTGCAAAGTGTGATTATCGTTGTACAAAATGAATTCTTTTGGAACCGAATAGTGCCTCCATTTCTTCAGCGCCTGTATGGCTGCGTAGAATTCTTTGTCATACGTGGAGTACTTAATCTTCACTTCATTTAGTTTTTCACTGAAATATGTGACCGACCTGTTATCTTGGCTTAAGAGAGTTCCAATGGAAAATCCACTCGCATCACACCTAACCTGGAATGTCTTGCTAAAATCTGGCAAAACCAAAATTGGTTGCATAGTGATCTTCTTCTTCAACAGGTTGAAGCTCTTCTTCGCTTCCTCCATCCAGTGAAAAGATTTATTCCTTTTCTTCACCATATCCATCATTGGTGCGATAATTCCACTAAAATTTTAGATGAATTTCATGTAGAATCTAGCCAAACCATGGAAGCTTCGAACTTCAAAAACGCTCTTCGGCGATGGCCAATCCTTAATCGCCTTTATCTTTTCCGGATCCATTTTCAATTCATTTGCAGAGATAACAAAACCCAAATAAATGAGTTTTGTCCTCATAAATGACGATTTCTTCATGTTGATCTATAATTTCTCTTGCTATAACCTTCTCATCACTGCAACTAAATGCTTCAAATGCTTTGCTTCAGTAATGATGAAAATTAATATATCATCAAGATATACAATGGCGGATTTCCCAATGAAATCCCTCAGGACTTCGTTCATCAACCTCATGAAAGTACTGGGCACATTCGTCAAGTCAAATGGCATGACAAGCCATTCATACAACCCTTCATTCGTCTTGAATGTTGTCTTCCATTCATCATCTTTTCTCATTCTAATCTAATGATATCCGCTTTTCAAATCAATCTTTTAAAAAATATTTTCTCCACTCAAGCAATACATTAAGTCATCCATCCTTGGCAATGGGAACCTATACCTGATGGTAATTTTGTTTATTTCCCTTGAGTCTGTACACATTCTCCAGCCACCATCCTTCCTTGGGCTGAGCATTGTTGGAACAATGCATGGAATCAAGCTCTCCCGAATCAATCCTTTGTCCATTAAGTCTTAGACATGTCTCTTAACTTCTTCATTCTCCTGTGGCGTCGACCTATAAGTTTCTTTTTTCGGCAAACTGACTCCATGTATAAGATCGATATGATGGCTTATACTCCTAATAGGTGGCAATGAACAGGGTAGTTCGTCCACTATTATATCAACAAATTCTTCCAACAACTCCTGGATTTCTTCCAGTAAATCATCTATCCTAGTGTTTTTCAAAACAATTATGGGCTTCCTAACCAAAATAAATTGTGTTTCTTCCTTCTTCTTGACTTCCTTAAGAATTTTCTTCTTCTTGACTTCCTTGAGAATTACAGTGTTGCTCATCTCTGTTTTCACCTCTTTATCCTTAATTGGCAGCAACATGTGCATCGTACCATTTTTCTCCAGAGTGTATGTGTTATTTCTCCCATCATGCACCACATTTCTGTCATATTTCCATGGTCTACCCAACAATAGATGACAAACATACATGGGAATGACATCACATAATACCTCATCTTTATATCCTCCTATTTTAAATTCAACTAAACACTGTTTAGTGACATTTACCTGATGTCCTTTTTGTAGCCACGAAACTTTGTATGGGCTTGGATGCACAACAGTCTCTAGCTCCATCTTTTCTACCATTTTCGTAGATACAAGATTATATGTGCTACCTCTGTCCACTATGACCTTGCCTACCCTATCTTTGGTTTTGCAAGTAGTTCGAAATAGATTGTTTCTTTGGGCTAGGTTCTTTGGCTCTTTCTCCGGTTTCAAGAGAACTTTCCACATCATTAAGGATCGTCTTCCCTCAGCATCTTCTGCCTCAACATCCCATCCTTGAGCTTCAGCAATGTGAGTTTCACCATCATCTTTCTTCCTATTGGGACACTCATAGGATTTATGCCCGATTTTCCCACACACAAAGCATTTCACTTCACCTCCTCCGCCTCTTCCTCTTCCTTTGGCTCGAGGAAAAGTATTTCTATCAGCATACTGCCTCCCCTGTGAGATTCCTCCTCTCTCATATTGAGTTTGAGGTTTCTTCCCCTCTTCTTTAGGCTTCTGAGTCCTATCCTAGGAAATTGTCTTCACTTTTCTCTGACTTCTGTCTCGGCCTCTTTGACCTTTCTTTCAGATTAGCTTCTCTTCAACTTTTAGAGCCATCTAATAAGCATATTCTATGGTTTAGATGGTCATCATGCTCATCTCATCCTAGATGTCATATCGTAGACCATTCATATACCTAAAAACTTTCGCATCATCGCCTTCCCGATGACTTGCTCTGATGTTTATCCTATAGAACTCTTCTATGTCTTTTTTCACTGACATCAGCTTCTGTCTCAAATTCTACATCCTCTGAAACAAATTTATTTGATAACCCCTGGGTATAAACTTGGCTTTCATTTTTGTAATCATTCTATCCCAGCTCCTGACTTTCTGCTTTCCCTTGCAACGTCTCTCATCATGCAGTTCATGTTGGATCATGTTGCCATTGATGCCAATGGTTTGATTGATTGATTTCATTGATTGATGTCAAGTGATTGATTGATGTCAAAGTATTGATTGATTGATGATTGATGTAATATAATATGTATTTTCCTTGATGAGAATGCATAGATGAAGATGGATCAATGAGTTGTCATTGATACATGATGA
>SNQJ01S0029719.1:33051-63649 GCA_010110895.2 Picea sitchensis | reverse complement strand
GATATATTGCTGATATATGTTGTTGATATGTGCTCACATCTAACTGGTTATAAATGACAACAATGGGTAATGAATAAATGTTGAATGCTAATTGATGAGTTTTTGTGCAAGAGGGAAGTTTTGGGAAAAAGAGCCCCACACTCTTTCACCCCCCCTCTAAGTGTGGTAGGTGTGTCCAACAGTTCATCCCACCACAGTGTTGCATACCCTTTAAGTCTAGTAATGACTTGTTTGAATTTCTTGTCTTCCTAAACATCCTCATAGTCGAAATGTTTGTCTAGAGCTCTAATCCAATATAGAATCTCTTCGACATCTAGGTTGCCTTGATACATTTGAGTGTCCATTTTTTCCCTAGCACCTATCCTTGCAACAACCCTTAAAGGCGTTCTTCTACACCATCTTCGACTGCAACTTCTTCTCCTTCGTTTCCAGCTTCATTTTCACTTTCAACTACGCTGATATCCCCAGCATCAATTGTTCTCCTTTGTGTTATATCCATAGCATCAAGTCTGGCACATAATCCATGCATTTCTCGTTCCATTGTTGAATCAGGTACAGACCTTTCTCTTCTTCTCGACGACATGGCTGTAAAATTCCTCTTTTCTCTCTATTGTAGAACACAAAGAATATGTTCTAAGCTACGATACCGCAACTGGCGCAAACCTCTTTCCCTTAGGTTGAGATCCATGTAGGATCTTGACTAGACCACAAAAAGGGTTAATTAAACCCCTTGTCCAAGACCCCAACAATTTTGGGTCTTGTGAGTTGGGCACTTCAAATGCAATGCCATCATTCTTGGAAATAACCAAAACATGAAATTCCAAATGGGATTAAGGTGTAAGCACCCTCTTCAGCCCCTTTTCCAATATGACCACAACCAAGCCTCATGCAAGCACCTTTCGCAATTCATGACTTTGTGAGTTGGAGTGCCAACCCCTCATGCTCTTCCATTATGAATCCCCGAAACGTGAAATGTCAATGAAGGTTGACTCCCCCCAAGCGATAGGTGCACACCACCTGCCACCTCTGTTTACTCCGCTTACAGAGTGGGTCCTTGCCACCTGTTCACACGATTTTTCGACTTTCACAACTTGATTGAACAACCAACAACCGTTCCTCTTCCTCTATGGATCCCCGACTCCGAAATCGTACCCTCGATGAGATCTATGTCTATGTGCCTCCCTCGATCCAACGGTCTTGGCTGTACCAGGATTTCACAACTCGGGAGTTCCCAACTCTCAAGTCCAACCTTGAACTACTCCACTTCCCGATCCCTAATATGGCGAATTCACATACGAGATCAATGGTCCTCGTTGATCTGGATATAACAGTCACTACTCCCCCTGAGCTTATGGGTGTTGAAAGACTCTCAGTCTTAATCCCTCTGCTGGTTTATCAGATCCAACAGCCTACGGAACTTCAACACTTCTCCTTGAATCGATTCCACCGTCTGTTTTCAACTCCAAAAGGACTTCTTTCCAAATGACGTGGTGTCCTCCCACCTGAACTTAACTCCTGCAAGTTGATTTCGACCTCCATCTCCCTTTGAACACTGCAAAGGTTCTATCCCTTTTGTGCTTTCACTTGCGAATCCAAGGCTTCCAAAAGGGTTCCTACGCACACTCCTTGCGGAAAATTTTCAAATAACCTCAGGTTATTTGGGTGTTCGACTCTGTGCACTCTTTGCAATAGAGAATTCTTCAACTCCTTTGTGAGTTTGAAATAATTTGTTCCCTTCTCCCATCCTGTGCACACTTTGCACGGCTCTGTGCTCTGCTATCTCTCTTTCCTGTAAAGACACAACTTGAATATCCTCCAAGAATTATGAGATGAAACTCAAAGCTTGGTCGATGCACTCCTTGCAGACCCTCCACTACACTCTTTGCAGGAGTTCTCATAAAGAGAAACAATTGAAACTCGTTCTCCCCTTATCCAGAATTCAAACATTCAACATAGAATTCTAGAGCCTATATACACACATAGAATTGAAAGAAAATTCATATAGAGAATGCAAACAAGCCTGCAACATACCATTTAATAGGTGGTTCCAACAACCATAACAAACACATGGCAAATAACAACTAAAAATGCATAAAATTCTTTGTTCTCCTCTGTGCATCTCTATGGCTTATGAATTCTGAATTATGTTATAATGATACAAGGGTTGAGGGTGTCTATCATCCGTTTTCCCCCCTATACTTCTAAACTGTCTAATCTATCATTTAAATCTACTTACTTTCATTAAACACACATAAATGCCTATTTCATCCAGCGGATAGGAACATACACTCCAAAATCAGCTTGGATCATCAATACATAAATGCTAATGGACTTTCCTCCCATCCATTACATTAATTGGTGAAAACCTCCTGCCCTTAGGTTGAGATCTGTGTAGTATCTTCTCTAAACCTCGACAAGGGTTAACTAAATTCCTTGTTTAAACCCACAAAATATTTTGGGTCTCGCAATTTGGGCACTTCGAATGCAATACCACAACTCTTGGCAATATCCGAAACACAAAGTTGCAAATGGGCTTAGGGAGTAAGCCCCCTCTTCAGCCCCTTTTCCAATATGACCACATCCAAGAATTAACGTAAATACCTTTTGCAACTCGCGACTTCGTGAGTTGGAGCACCAACATTTCATGCTCTTCCCTTGCGAATCCCCGAAACGCGAAATGTCAATGAAGGTGGACTCCACCCAAAGCGATGGGCACACGTCACCTGTCACCTCTATCTTTTCCACTTACAGGGTGAGTTCTTGCCACCTGTCCACACAGACTTTCTGGCTTTCGCAACTTGAGTGAACAACCAACAACTGTTCCTCTTCCTCTATGGATCCTCGACTCCAAAATCGTACCCTCAACGAGATCCATGGCTTTGTGCCTCCCTCAATCCAACGGTCTTGGCTGTATCGAGATTTCACAACCCAAAAGTTCGCAATTCACATACGAGATCAATGGTCCTCATAGATCTGGATCTAAAGGTCACTACTCCTCTTGAGATTATGGGTGTTGAAAGACTCTCAGTCTTAATCCCTCCGCTGATCTATCAGATGCAATGGCCTACGGAACTTCGACACTTCCTCTTGAAGTGATTCCACCCTCCGATTCAACTTTCAAGGAATTCTGGCCAAGTGACTTGGTGTCCTTCCTCCTGAACGTGACTTCTGTGAGACGATTCTGACCTCTCTCTCCCTTTAATTTCTTCAAAGGTTCTATCCCTTCTGATCTTTTTCTTACAAACTCCAGGCTTCCAAAAGGGTCCCTGCACACACTCCTTGCGGAAAATTTTCAGATAACCTCAGGTTATTTGGGTCTTCGACTCTATGCACTCTTTGCAACAGAGAATTCTTCAACTCCTCTATGATTTTGAAAGAATTCGTTCCCTTCTCCTAGCCTATGCACACTTTGCACGACTTTGTGCTTTGCTAGAACTCTTGCCTATAAAGACAAAATTTGAATCTTCTCTGAGAGTTCTGAGATGAAACTCAGAACCTGGTCGATGCACTCCTTGCAGACCCTCCACTACACAATTTGGAGGAGTTCTCAAAAAGAGAAACAACTGAAAATCATTCTCCCCTTATCCAGAATGCAAATATTCAACATAGAATTCTAGAGCCTATATACACACATAGCATTGAAAGAAAATGCATACAGAGAATGCAAACAAACCTGCAACCTACCATTTAATAGGTGGTTCCAACAACCATAACAAACACATAGATTGGAATCAAATCTTTCTTATATTAATTCATGTGCTCCTGTACATGGAAAATAATAACTAAAATACATAAAATTCTTTTTTCTCCTCTGTGCATCTCTATAGCTTATGAATTCTGAATCATAATACAAAGATACAAGGGTTGAGGGCGTCTATGATCCGTTTTCCCTCCTATGCTCCTAAACTATCTAATCTATTAAATTAAATCTACCTACTTGCATTAAACACACATAAATGCCTATTACATCCGGTGGGTAGGAACATACTCTCCAAAATCAGTTTGGATCTTCAGGATATAAATGGGACTGTACTTTCCTCCTATCCATTACATTAATGTTTCAGATTTTGTTTTGAAAATTCACAATGTTTTCACAAAAACATATTTAAGTGCATCTGCGCATCCAACTATATCTTTGGTTTTTGGCACACACTTGGGCTTTATACGATGCTCCTGCATCATTAATGTTTCAGATTTTGAAATTCACAACATTTGCACAAAAACGTATTTAATTGCATCTGTGCGTCGAGCTATCTCCTTGGTTTTAGGCACACACTTGGGGTTTATATGATGCTCTTGCATTAGTAATGCTATTTGGACTTTGCAATGCTCCTTCTACATTCATGAGAGTCATGAATGATGTTTTAATACCTTTTCTTGATGATTGTGTGATTGTCTACTTGGATGACATTTTTATATTTAGAAAATCTCGTGAAGATCATGTTATAAATGTAAAGGAAGTTATGGATGTCTTAAAGAAATAAAATTTATTTTTGAAGATGTCTAAATGTGAGTTTGGAAAGACCTCACTTGTTTACTTGTGGCATATTGTTGGAGGAGGAGAACTGAAAATTGATCCTTCCAAGGTCAAAGTTATTTTGGATTGGCCAAAGCCCAACAATGTGATAGAGGTAAGAAGCTTTTTGGGAGTAGCCCAATACTGGAGGAAATTTATTGCCAACTTCTCTTCAATTGCAACTCCATTACATGCAGTGGCAAGCATCAAGCAAGTTTTCCAATGGGGAGGCAAGCAAAAAAAAGAATTTGATGCATTGAAGGAGAAGATTAGTTCAACTCCAGTTCTTGCACTTCCAAATTTGAGACAACCATTTGAGATCCAAACAAATGCAAGAAATTATGCAATGGGAGTAGTCTTATTGCAACATGGTAAGCCCATTTGTTTTCATTCTGAAACTTTTAATGGTGTTGTGATTGAATATCCTACTTATGATAAGGAGTTGTATGTATTGGTGCAAAGTGTGAAAAAATGGAAACATTATTTGTTGGGAAAATAAACTATAATTCACACAGATTATCAACCATTGTGTCATTCTAACCAAGTTGAGGAATTGGATTACCATGTGCATGATATGCTTTTGTATCATATTGGCAAGCTATGCATTCCTTAGGGTGAAAGAGTCAACATCATAAGGGAAGCCCATTCTTCTCTTATTGCTGGCCACTTTGGTGCAGGAAAGACAGTGGCTAATTTGCAAAGGTATTGCTATTGGCCTAAAATGAATGAAAGTGTTTCAAGATATGTAAGAGAATGTTCTCTATGTGCAATAGAAAATCCTAGCAATAGAAATTTGGGTTTGTATACTCCACTTCTGGTTCCTTCTCGTCCTTGGGAAAGCATTTCCATGGACTTTGTAGGAGGTCTACCTATGTCTAAAAAGAATCATGATTATGTTTATGTTGTGGTTGACCGTTTCAATAAAATGTGTATTTTGATGCCTTGTAAGAAGCAGGTTACAACCGAGAAAATGGAACATATGTTCTTTCAACATGTTTGGGTACATTTTGGGTTGCCTAAATCCATTATTTCTGATCGAGATTCTCGATTTATTGGAAACTTTGGGTCAATTTTATGGGCACTCATGCACACCAAGCTGAAAATGAGCACAAATTTTCATCCACAAACTGATGGTCAAATAGAAGTGGTTAATAGAACTGTAGTGCATCTTCTTCATGGTTATTGCAACAAGCATCCTAATCTTTGGGATGAGCACCTACACTACATTCAACATGCTTACAACCAGGGTAAGCACTCTTCAACTCAAACATCCCCATTTGAAGCATGTTTTGGTTATTTGCCCAAATATCCTTTAGATTTTATCTTTGGGAAAGACATTGTTATTGATGGTCAATATGACATTAATAAAGTAAGGAAGTTCATTGAAAAAATTCAGTTGGTGCATCAAATGGTACAAGAACAGTTGGAAAAGAGCCAAACCAAGTACAAGACAAGACATGAAAAACATTATGTTGATCACAGTTTCCAGGTTGGAGATGAAGTTTGGATTTGCATTAGAAAAGAGAGGCTTAAAGGAGAAGGTAAAAAAATGAAACCAATTAGATATGGACCTTTCAAGATTCTTGAAAAGATTGGTAACAATGCCTTCCATTTGGATTTTCCTCCTTATATGCAAATGTATGCAACTTTCAATGTTGAGAATTTGAGATTGTGTGAGCCTCCTCTAATTTATGATCAAGGCAAACATGTTCATATTCCTTCTATAGATGATTTCTCTCCAAAATATCTTTCAGAACTGCATGAAGACACAATCCTTGATAGGAGGATGAGAACTTCAAAACGAGGGAATGAAGAATACCTTCGAGTTGGTCTTAAAGGCAAAAATCGAAGAAAGGCGAAGTGGATTGAGGTTGGAAATGTGAGGGAACTGTACCCTCATCTTCAGATAAACTGAAAGTAGTCTTTTGGAGGTCCAAAAGCTTCCCAATGGGGAGGAGTGATCCAAGGGATCAAAATATGCTCAAAAATAAAAGTGCTCAGAATTGCTTCAAAATTGACACATGCGTAGGCCTCATCCTCCAGATCCCAACACAACTTGAATGGGTTCAAACAGACATCATATGAGTGAGATATCACATTCTGTGCACTTTGCCAAACAAACAAAATTTTGTTGATTGTACAGTTCGTACAGTGTTGACGTGGAAGGGTGACATGGACTACTGATTGTGCAGATATGCTGATGTGGCAGGTGGTTGTACCAATGATGTTTCATTATCATAATGGACATGTGGCAGGTGATCGTACTAGGCATGTGGCAAAGGTGACATGGCAGAGGTTGATGTGGCAGCTGTGGTGGACTTATCACTTGATGACACATGTCAGTTTCTAAGATGGAAGTGGTTATGTGGCAGATAGTGGACTACTAGAATGGTGATACGTGGCACAAACATGGGCTACCACATGGTACCCCCTTCATAGTGTAAAGTTTTGGAATGTGCTCGCAGGGGTTGCAACCAGCGACCTCTGGGGGACATGAACGACATGGCAAGGCTAGGCTACCAGCCTACCTGCATGGTAGTTCTTAACATGATATGGTGTGGTTTTTATTTAAGGTTGTTATGTGTTGGAGTTCGCATGGGGTCTGGGCTGGGGCTTAGCCCCAACCCCCGATTGTATATTGTTCCCCCATACGACCCTACATCAAATTGATTTACATGTGGGTTTTCAAATTGTGCAGCTCGACACTTGGAACCATATCCAACGGTCCTTCGCCTACGCAGCAGGAAACTTGTCAACCCCTCAGCCAACCGTGCAACGGTTCCTATTTAAGCGCCTAGGGTCTAGACACATGGGGGGCATACACCCAGGACCTCCACCAGGAAAAGGGGCTAGCACACTAACGGTGCAAAAATTTGCCACCTTTTGTGGGAAGGTGCGTGTGTTGTGTTTTTGGCATGAGAAATTCCCAAAATCCAGGTTCAAGCAGTGTGGGTGCATTTTGGCGAGTAGAGACAACAAAGAATTGGGAGAAACTTCCAAGGAGTGATTCCAACTCCGTTTTTGGCCAAACCAGGTGCAGGAAGAGCCCAACTAGGGGTTTTTGGAAGTTCTGGAGCCATTGAAGACATCCATTTCTCATTTTGATAATTGTAAAGCATTGATTTTGACACTTTGAGCATTAATGAAAAAGATCCATTGAAAGCTCAACCAGGAGATGTATCCCAAGAGAGGGGTGAACTCCTTTATCATTTTCCTATGTTAATGTGTGTATTATGATGGTTGTTTATGACTGTTGATGTTGCTCATGATTAAGTAAAAAAACTCATTAATATTTATGTGTTTGTAACTTCATCCTATTACCCAAGCACATACCATTTCACTTGCAATTTTAAAAAGATTCAAGCCTTTACATTTTCAGATTAGTAAGGCCAAGTGTTATCGAACTAATCGGTAAGTGTGGACAAAAACATATCTCCCTAACTTCCATAGGAAACTAGAGAAAAATAATACATAATACATACTTCACCTTAAACTTCATTGTCATATAAACTAGTTTAGAGAGGTACAAGTGACATACCTTTTAAACGATGCTTGATCCTCTCTAGTGTCGTCCTTGTAGGTCCTTCCTTGAGTTTGCAAAATAGTGAGTCTGTCTAAGAAGTACAAAATGACAAAGAATGAAAACAAAGATATATATATTCCAATGAATTCTATGTATAAGATCAAGGAGTTATACAATAAAAGTTGAGATGCTTTTATAGGGAAGAAATGAATTTATTTATTAAATTAAATGGAAAGTGGAGAATACAACCCATGCCTTGATGTTGCAAGGTCCCCTTTTAATGGCTCTTTTCTCCAACACACACACCTTTTCTCCAATGCCTTGAATGAAGAAGATCCACAATCTGACTTGAAGAACTAAGAAAAGCTCTCACTCATAACCTGTAGTAGAACTCTCCATGCAAATCTTAGCCTATTCAACCTTAGTATTTTCCATGAGATATCCCTCTTTATATAGTGTGAAAGAGAGATGGATGGGGATATTAGGATGATCCCACTAAATCAGAGAAGTGAGTGAGATCCAAAATGATCGGAGGCCACCTCATCTTCTAAAAGATTCCTTCTAGAACATTCATGAATTTAGACTTTTCCTTTTCTTTAAGCATCGTCGCACCCTATGGACAAGCAGCATGCGATGATGTCGTAGTCTAATTTTAGGGCAAAGTGTGATGACCAAGCATCATCACACCCCATGCATACAACATGGTGCGACGAACTTCCTTGTTATGGGTTTTGAAAGAGGAAAAGAAAACCACTTTTCTCATGGAGAAAGTCTCTTTTAATATTTTCAGGGAACATGAACACATGTTGTCAATTGATCATTGTGGTGACCAAAATAATGTGGGACATCGAGAGGTCATGCGAACCACTGGATATGGAGTTGTGATTGTGGATCGTCCATGTGGTTGATGATGTGGCTTATTCCATGTGGTAGGGGTGCTATGTGAGGACACATGTCACTCAGATTTGGTACCTTTTGGACCCCGATATGTTCATTTTTGAGTGGAATGTGGCACATGTGGCACAAGTCCACATCACCCTAGGTGACGTCAGTGTGTCATGTCATATCTGGGAGCATGTGACTCTAGGGTTGTCCAAGTTTCTATCAGTGAAAAGTGTCAAAGCCCGAAGTCGCGAAGCCACATAGCCCATCGATCTAGGATCCCTTTGGGACCTCTCTCGACTATTGGATCAAGCAGAGGGAGAATAGGTAAGTATTTTAGAGGATTTTCACTATGGGGAAGTGGAATACTCGAAAATGGAAATATCCTGAAGCCCTAGAGCATCGAATTTCCGGAGTGTGTGAGAATCATCCATCTCAACACTTGATTAAATTTTGATCGTTTGTTTAATTCATGGATGAACAAGGTAAGTACTTCAAAGGATTGTCACTACAGGGAAGTGGAAGAATCAGGAATGGAAATATCCCAGAGCCTTGGAGTTCCAAATTTCCAAATTGGTTGAGATTCATCCTTCTCAATGCTTAATTAAATAAAAAATGTGGATCTCATTGAAGCCTTTATATGGGGGCGGGATCGTCCATTTGACGGGAGATTAAATATCAACCATTTGTTTTTTCTATTGGAATGATTGATGGGTTCGACGAATCATAACTCCGGGGGAAAAAAAAAGTTGACAGGGGAAAATAGCCAAAGACCGAAGTTCGGAGGACTTGGTCCTAGCATTGGTCCCATGCTAAGGTAAAAAGGGTTTGGAAGTAAACCAACCTTCAGATTGGGTGTTCGCACAAGCTCCTATGTAGAAAAACACAAAGTGGAGTGCTAAAGGGTTATTAATCCCACAGTTTCGAGCCGTGGTCACATGGAACTTGGTTTGAAGGAAGTGCCTTTGTAGTTTTTTATTTTTTGTATTAGCGGAAGGGAGATGAAAGTGTTTTTTTCAGGGAGCCCTAACTTTCAACTCCAATATCCAATTGGGGAAAGAGTACAGTCATTGGAAAGCTTATTCAAAGGATTTATAGGAAAATAACAAGGAACTGTTATAATATGAATATTGATATAATTTTCATCATGATTAAACAAAAAAGGTACTTTCAAATTAAATTGACAATTTTGTATGATATGTATAATTCTAACCAGATGATCGCTTGCAAATTTTGGTAAGATTAGAGGTATAATTAGATCAATTCCAGTCTAGGATAAGATGTTAGAGTCATGGAAGCATGATAAATCTTACAGGAGTTGGATAAGTCAATCAAGAGATACAGAGAAAGTAATTAAAGGTGGATAAAGAACTCAAGAATAGTGGAACACAAATATTAGTCAACAACCACATAATATGAATAAACTGCATGTACAACAAAAGAAAGAATCCTCACATAGGATATGAAGATAACAGATTAAAAATGTCACTGAAGGGAATAGAAAAGAAAAGTATGACTGCCTAGCCCTGAAGGAAGAGAGGTGTATACGTTTGCAAAGCCTAAGTGTGAAAGAAATCCAGTTCTGATATGAGAGTTCACAGTGGAAACATGATGTCAATGCAGAGAAATTGAATTCTCTCTCACTTGAAAAGTGTCACTGAATGAAAATGGAATTCCATTGGGGAATGATATTAAGTGTGAAAGGTATGGTTTCACATGGAAATGTTAATAAAGTAATATAATGGAGAACTAGGAGTAATAGTATTTGATTCAAGAATGTTGTAGTAGAGTGATGGAATGTTTGAGCTACTTCATTCCAGGGTGTTGGAATGTTTCATAAAGGTAAAGTTGGATATGACTGCCTAGGAGAGGTTGTTGAAAATAGAACACATTGGTTGGATTGCAGAATGGCCAAGTGGAACTTGGATGGAAAGTGTTCAGACCAGGGAACCATAATGCATATGAGAAAAATGGGAGCACACAAGGAAACAAGGATCCAAAGGAGTTCAAGGAAAACGAACTACAACATAAATAGATAAATAAATAAGTGAATTAAAACAGAAATCCACTATAGTGCATGAGGCATACAGTGAAGTTAAAATGCATATGCATTAGTAGGCATGTTGACAATGAATTCTTGGTGCATATGGATGTGTAATATTTCATATGTACATGCTTGGATATGGATATAACATGTTTGTGAACTTAGAATATTTGATTATTATGAAATAATGAATGAGTATGACTAATGATGGATTATGTATTTAGGAAAAATGATATAACAAGGTTAAAGATATGGATGCTACTATTGATTATGATTTCCATCTAGGTGAAGACCCATGAGGGTGGAAGGAATGGTGATCAAAATGATGAAGGAGGAAGTATGTGAGCTTCTACAAATATAAGTTGGTCATATAGCAACAAGTAGGTTGATAACAACCATACATGTATGCATTTAGTTTCTATTGATGCATGCATGTTGAAGGGGATTGAGGTAAGAATTCCTTAAGTTAATTTTCAATATTTAAATTGATATGTAATGGCCAAAGGCCTAGAGTATGTAAATGTTGTTGATGCTAGAATGGATTTAGATAAAATTTTGTTGATGTTAGAATTCATTAGATAAAATTTTGGTTGCATATTATGTTATGATTGGTTATGGGATCATAACCGGGTTAATTCAGGAGTCATACTGATGCAGGAGCATCATCAACGTCAAGCGAGCGTGGGGCAAGCGCAACACATTTTGAGCACATGATAAATTGTTTAAAAACTTTTGAAGATTGGATGCGCCAAACTTAAATGTGATAGTTAAGGAGAGGCGTACTTATATATTGTAAAGGACCTTGAGCGATCCGCTCTCATCCATAGTGGGTAGAAATCATTTATGTTAGTAGGTAGATTTGAATTCTCTGATTAGATAGTTTTAGGAGTGGAGGGAAAACGGATATAGACACCCTCATTGTGTAATTGTAACATAGGAGGAGAATGCCATTAGAGAGCAGAGTAGAGAAGAACATTACCAGGAGAAGAGAACACAGAGCTGAGAAAAAAGAAACTGTGTTTGAGAAAACACCTATGTACAAAGATTTGAGTTAATAAAAGAAGTCTTTAATTCAGATTCATGGTGTTGTATTTGCTTCTTGTATGTGTATGCTGAATGGTATGCTCATGGTTTTACTCTTCCTATCATGCAATTGCTTTTATGCTATGTATGAGTGATTTCTTGATTAAATGTTTGAAATTTGAGAGGAAAGGGTGAATGGAAATGAATTTCAATTGTTTCTCTGTCTGAGTAAGTATTCCTACAAGGAGTGCAGTTGAATTGTCTGCAAGGAGTGCGTTGACAAAGGATTCAAAGGTTTGTTTCTGATAAGCTCAGACTAGATAGTTTTTGTTCTCATTCACACAGAGGTGCAGTCAGGCACAATAGCCGTGCAAGGAGTGTGCAGGCCAAGGAAAATCTCAGAGTTTCGAACCTGCGCAAAGTATTGAGAGACCGTTGCTGCAGAGCGTGCACAAGGTCGAAGAGAATTCAACACTTCAAGTGTTTGGAGGTTTCCGTAAGGAGTGTGCGCAAGGGTCTTCTTTAAGGCTCGAAGTTGTAAGAAGGCTCAGGAAGGATAAAGCCTTTGAAACTTTTGAAGGCAGTACAAGAAGTTGGTGCATTTGAGTGATTAAAAGGCATCAAAAGTTTGTGCCACAGGTGGATAAGTCTGGGGAAGAATCCTTGGTTCACTTTGCAGAAATTGTCAGAGGGAAGAAACAGACGATCATAATTCTCTGTAGAGAATTAGAGAAATCCTGTCAGCCATCCAATCTGACAAAGAAGCGAGGACATTATGACCGGGTTTCCAAGGTGCAAGCTTAGGAGATTGTGAACCGTCGAATCTTCACTTAGATACCCATCAGCCGTCTGACCTGACAAGATTTGCATGGGGTTTAAACCCTCACAAGGAGAGTGAATATCCCGAAAGGTGTCGAAATATCTAGGTGTCGGAGTTCAGAATATCAGAAGTCCAGTGGACAAGAGATCGGGTAAATCCACAATGAAAACCCCGAAACAATTCTGAACCGTCCATCTGTTGGGACATGTGGCAGGAATTGAGAGCCATCGACATCTCAAAAGTCTAGAGACCAAAAGTTCAAGACCTTTTGAGTCTCAAAACAACGAAAGGATTACAACCGTGGATCTAAGGAAGGATGTGTGTCGTGTGATCATCCAAAGTCGGAGATTTGGGCATCGGGACTCACATAAGTGAGCGGTTTGATTTTTCATTTGGCGAAGTCCGAGGTTTGATCTGAACCGTCCATCCATTTGGGACACGTGTCAGAAATACGTGAAGTCAGGGTTCGACATTTCATGGATCCTGAAGACAGGAAACACTTACATTTCGGAACTGCGAAGTCCAAAATCCTGATAACGAGGAAAGTTCTATTGTGGGCTAGTTGTTATCGTACCGGGAAATCAAAATTTGAGAGATCGAAAGAATCGAGGACAAATGCATTTCGACATTTGAAATCTCGAAGTCTTGAGGGAGATCTGGAGCCATTGGTTTAGTAGACGATCATAGTCATTGATCGTGCTTAAGGCAGAAAGGGGTTCCTAGTGGGCATCATATCAGGATTCGAAGGATCAGGGATCTTGAGGACAAGAGGTCCCATACATTTCGACATCCGAAACCCAGAAATCCCGAAAAGAGGTAGGACTGTGGTCATATAAGGCAAGGTCGTGTGGACCACAAGTCTAGCCCAGAGAGCTAACTGAAGTTAGAGCATATCGGGAGAGTGGAGATCAGGAAATCAGGAAGGCAAAGAGTTGTGACATCGGGATTTCGAAACCCCAAAACCCGAAATTCCATTTTTCCTGTCGAGAAGAAAACAACGATCGACCTAAAGGCTGTAAGGAGAAGAAAATCCCTGTGGTTTAATTTCATTAGAGATTCTGAGGAGGGATCAAAGAGTCGCTTCAGCTCGAAGGTGGAATTAGAACGATCCTTAAGAATGGGAGGTCAGCGCAGAGGCCTTTTTCCGAGGCAAAGGGTGCGTCTGCGTCAGGTTTGGTATCAGAGCACAGAAAGGATTCTTTTCTTTCTGTAGTAAGGAAAAGGAAAATTTCACAATGTCGCCTAGAAGAAGAGACATGCAAACACCCGATCCTCTAGAGGAAAGGGAAATACCCAGAAGAAGAGGTAGGCAGATGCCTGACCCAACCATGGCAAGAGAGATGCGTGATTTACGTGCCAGACTTGAGGACATGGAGACAACACAGAGACGCACAGTCGGTATTGGGGATCTTAGTGATTCCGAAAGTGAATTTGAGGCTGAACAAGAAGAAGATTTTTCAGCGGAAGATGTCGCAAATGAACGCTTGATTAGAGCTGTTGCAAGAATGGGTGAAAGAGCGAAAATGGACATCCCAGTTTATGAAGGAAATTTGGATGCTGAAGAGCTTCTAGAATGGATTAGAGCCCTAGACACATACTTTGACTATGAAGATGTCGAGGAAGACAAGAAGGTCAAGCACGTTGTCACAAGATTGAAGGGACATGCAACATTGTGGTGGGATGAACTACAAGCTGACAGACGCTGCAAGGGCAAGCAAAAGATCAAAAGCTGGGACAGAATGATCGCGAAGATGAAGGAAAAATTCATCCCCAAAGATTACCAAATTACTCTGTTCAGGAGGATGTAGAACCTGAGACAGAAGCTGATGACAGTAAAAGAATACACTGAGGAATTCTACAAGTTGAACATCAGGGCAGGTCATCGGGAAAGCGATGATGAAAAGGTTTCCAGTTACATGAATGGCCTGAGATATGAAATTCAGGATGAGATGAGCATGGTAACCATACAAATGGTGTAATATTCTTATCAGATGGCTCTAAAGGCTGAGGAGAAGCTGAGCCAAAAGTAGGGTCAAAGAGGTTGAGGCAGAAGTCAAACTAGGGGAAAATTAGTTGTCCAAGATAAATATTAGAAGCCCAAGGAGGACTGGAAGAAACCTCAAACTCGAACTGAGAGAGGTGGAAGCTCACAACGAGGGAAATATGCTAACAGAGAGGACAACATACTGAGAAGAGAGGAGATTATGCTGATAATAATACTTTTCCTCATACTAGAGGTAGAGGAAGAGGAAGAGGTGGAGTGATAAAATGCTTCACGTGTAAAAAGAGTGGACACAAATCTTATGAATGTCCAGATAAAAAGAAAGAGGGTGGAGAGACTCACATCGCCGAAGCACAAAGGTGAGATGTTGAGGAAGAAGATGCTGAAGGCGGAAGATCGTTGATGATGCGAAAAGTTCTTTTGACACCAGAGAAGGAGGTGGAGAATTCAGCCCAAAGAAACAGACTTTTTCGGACTGCTTGCAAAACCAAGGACAGGGTATGCAAGGTCATTGTGGACAGTGGTAGCACGAATAATCTCGTTTCGACAGAGATGATAGAAAATATGGAGATGGAGACGATTAAACATCCAAGTCCATATAGAGTTTCATGGCTACAAAAAGGACATCAGGTAAATGTCACTAAACAATGTTTAGTTGAATTTAAGATAGGAGGATATAATGATAAGATACTCTGTGATGTTATTCCTATGGATGGTTGATATCTATTTTTGGGTAGACCGTGTCAATATGACAAGAATGTGATTCATGATGGGAGGATGAACATATACACCCTAGAAAAGAATGGGAGAACTCATATGTTTCTTCCAATCAAAGATAAGGAAGTGAAACCTGAAGTAAGTAACACTGTACTTCTCATGAGTGGGAAGGAACTCCTTACCGAGGTCAAGAAAAAGGAGGAACCACAGTTCATTGTGGTCAGGAAACCGAGAATTGTTTTGACCAGCACAAGAGTGGACAATTTACAAGAAGAGGTTCAAGAACTATTGGAAGAGTTCGCTGACATAATAGTGGACGAACTACCTCATTCGTTGCCACCAATCAGAAGTGTGAGTCACCATATTGATCTCATACCTGGAGCCAGTTTGCCAAATAAATCCACGTACAGACTAACGCCGTAAGAGAATGAAGAGGTCAAAAGACAAGTCTAGGATTTGTTGGACAAAGGGTTGGTTAGAGAAAGCTTGAGCCCATGTGTTGTTCCAACAGTACTCAGTCCAAATAAAGATGGAGGCTAGAGGATGTGTATTGATTCAAGAGAAATTAACAAGATAACCATAAGGTATAGATTTCCATTGCCAAGGATGGATGATTTGATGGATTTCTTAAGTGGAGAAAAATATTTTTCGAAGATTGATTTGAAAAGTGGTTATCACCAGATTCGTATGAGGGAAGGTGATGAATGGAAAACAAACTTCAAGACTAACGAAGGGTTGTATGAATGGCTTGTTATGCCGTTTGGCTTAACAAATGCGCCAAGTACCTTTATGAGGTTGATGAACGAAGTCCTGAAAGAATTCATCGGGAAATTTGTCATTGTGTATCTGGATGACATACTGATTTTCAGTAAAACAAAGGAAGAGCATCTGAAACACTTGGCTACTGTAATGAAGAGATTACAACAAGAGAAGTTGCTTATAAACATGAATAAATCCTCATTCATGAAGATAGAACTCATCTATTTGGGCTTTAATTTTTCTGCAGACAAATTAAGGATGGATCCAGATAAGGTGGAAGTGATCAAGAATTGGCCATCACCGAAGAAGATATTTGAGGTGAGAAGTTTTCATGGATTAGATAGTTTCTACCGGAATTTCACTAGGAATTTCAGTGGAATTAGTGCACCGATGATGTACATAGTGAAGAAAATACACAAATATTTTCACTGGACAGAAGAGGCTGAGAAGATTTTTAATCTGTTGAAGAGGAAGATTACGGAACAACCAATTCCAGTGTTGCCGGATTTCCAAAAGACATTTCAAGTGAAATGCGATGCAAGTGGATTTGCAATAGGGGCAGTCTTGAGTCAAGAGGACAGGCCGATAGCATACTTTAGAGAGAAGCTGAATGAAGCAAAGGTGAATTACTCCACATATGACAAGGAGTTCTATGCTATCATCCAGGCATTGAAGAAATGGAGGCATTACTTGATTCCCAAAGAGTTTGTCTTATACAGTGACAATCATGCACTGCAGTTTGTGACTCAACAGGAAAAGTTGAATCAGAGACATGTTAAATGGGTTGAATATATGCAAAATTTCACTTTTGTGATTAAACATATTTCTGGAATTGCTAACAAAGTTGTTGATGCTTTGAGAAGGAAATGTTTGCTGTTGCAGGAGTTTAGAGTTAAAACACTGGGTTTTGATGACCTCAGGGACATGTACAAAGATGATCCATATTTTAAGGAGGCATATGAAGTAGCTGAGAATCCAATTCTCAGAGATAGAATCCAATGGATAGGATACATGATCCAGGAAGGATTACTATTTAAAGGTAATCAACTTTGTATTCCAAAATTCTCCATGAGGGAGAACCTGCTGAAGGAGAAACACAGTGGAGGATTAACAGGACACTTTGGTCACGACAAAACGTTCGCAAAGATGAATGAGTCATATTTTTGGCCAGGAATGTGAGGCAACGTCAAAATATTTGTAGATAAATGCAAAAATTTGTCAGCATTCGAAAGGAAAGAGACAGAATGCAGGATTTTATCAACCATTGCCCATACCTGAGAGGCCATGGGATGCAATCAGCATGGATTTTATATTGGGTTTGCCAAGAACACAAAGAGTATTTGACTCAATCTTTGTGGTGGTGGATAGATTTTCCAAAATGGCACACTTCATTCCATGTCATAAAACCAGTGACGCAACTCACATTGCGAATCTATTTTTCAAAGAAGTCATTCGACTTCACGGCTTACCAAGGAGCATAGTNCAATCTTTGTGGTGGTGGATAGATTTTCCAAAATGGCACACTTCATTCCATGTCATAAAACCAGTGACGCAACTCACATTGCGAATCTATTTTTCAAAGAAGTCATTCGACTTCACGGCTTACCAAGGAGCATAGTTTTGGATTGAGACACTAACTTCATGGGACACTTCTGGAGAACCTTATGGAAGAAGCTGGGAAAAAACTTATCATTCACTTCGTCTTATCATCCTCAGACGGATGGACAGACAGAAGTTGTAAACAGGAGTCTGGGAGACTTGCTGAGGAGCCTGGTGACAAAACACCATAGTCAGTGGGACAATATATTACCACATGCGGAGTTTTCTTATAATGATTCAACCAACAGCAGTACATGGCAGAGTCCATTTTAGATTGTCTATGGAATGCAACTGAGGGGAATTTCTGAATTGAGAGATTCGGAACAAAATGCGACTAGGAGTGCTAGTGCAGAAGATTTTATAGAGGCGTTGAAGGGAAGATTTTGTAGAGGCGATGAAGGAACTTCACAGCCAGGTGAAGGAGCGTTTACAGAATTCAATCCATGAATATAAAAAAATAGTAGATCAACACATGAAACAACTTCAATTTGAAGTGGGTGATTTGATTTTGGCACATCTGAGAAAGGAAAGGTTCCTGAGAGGAACATATAATAAATTGAATATGAAGAAGATCGGACCATGTAAGATCTCGAAGAAATTTGGGGAAAATGCTTATGAGATTGAATTACCCGATGGGATCAGAATTTCTCCGATATTCAATGTCTCAGATTTTTACCCATACAAAGCTGAGGAAGCAGGAACAAACGATGAACAGTCAGAGGTTCAATGGAAAAAGCAAATGCCTGTTGTAGAGAATCCGCAGATGGAAAGAATACTAGACAAAAGAATTAGCCAGAAGACCAGAAGAAAACAATACTTTGAATACTTGGTCAAGTGGAAGGGACATCTAGTTGAAGATACCAACTGGGAGAATGAAGCAGAGATTCAGAAGCATGGACAGACCATGCAAGAGCTCATGGATAGGAGCCCATGAAAATTTTCAAGCGAGGGAGTATGATGCAGGAGCATCGTCAACGTCAAGCGAGCGTGGGGCAAGCGCAACACATTTTGAGCACATGATAAATTGTTTAAAAACTTTTGAAGATTGGATGCACCAAACTTAAATGTGATAGTTAAGGAGAGGCATACTTATATATTTTAAAGGACCTTGAGCGATTCACTCTCGTCCATAGTAGGTAGAAAGCATTTATGTTAGTAGGTAGCTTTGAATTCTCTGATTAGATAGTTTTAGGAGTGGAGGGAAAACAGATATAGAAACCCTGATCGTGTAATTGTAACATAGGAGGAGAATGCCATTAGAGAGTAGAGTAGAGAAGAACATTACCAGGAGAAGAGCACACAGATCTGAGAAAAAAGAAACCGTGTTTGAGAAAACACCTATGTACAGAGATTTGAGTTAATAGAAGAAGACTTTAATTCAGATTCATGGTGTTGTATTTGCTTCTTGTATGTGTATGTTGAATGGTATGTTCATGGTTTTACTCTTCCTATCATCCAATTTCTTTTATGCTATGTATGAGTGATTTCTTGATTAAATGTTTGAAATTTGAGAGGAAAGGGTGAATGGAAATGAATTTCAATTGTTTCTCTGTCTGAGTAAGTATTCCTGCAAGGAGTGCAGTTGAATTTTCCACAAGGAGTGCGTTGACAAAGGATTCATAGGTTTGTCTCTGATAATCTCAGACTAGATAGCTTTTGTTCTCATTCACACAGAGGTGCAGCCAGGCAAAAGAGCCGTGCAAGGAGTGTGCAGGCTGAGGAAAATCTCAGAGTTTCGAACCTGCGCAAAGTATTGAGAGACCATTGCTGCAGAGCGTGCGCAAGGTCGAAGATCATTCAACACTTCAAGTGTTTGGAGGTTGCCGCAAGGAGTGTGCGCAAGGTTCTTCTTTAAGGCTCAAAGTTGTAAGAAGGATCAGGAAGGATAAAGCCTTTGAAACTGTTGAAGGCAATACAAGAAGTTGGTGCATCTGAGTGATTAAAAGGCATCAGAATTTTGTGCCGCAGGTGGATAAGTCCAGGGAAGAATCCTTGGTTCACTTTGTAGAAATCGTCAGAGGGAAGAAACAGACGATTAGAATTCTCTGTAGAGAATTAGCGAAATCTCGTCAGCCGTCCAATCTGAAAAAGAAGTGAGGAGGTTACGACCGGGTTTCCAAGGTGCAAGCTTAGGAGATTGTGAACCGTCATATCTTCACTTAGATACCCATTAGTTGTCTGACCTGAAAGGAGTTTCACAAGGTTTAAACCCTCACAAGGAGAGTGAATATCCCAAAAGGTGTCGGAATATCGAGGTGTCGGAGTTCGGAATATCGGAAGTCCTGTGGACAAGAGATCGTTTAAATCCACAGTGAAAACCCCGAAACAATTCAGAACTGTCCATCTATTGGGACACGTGGCAGGAATCGAGAGCCATCGGCATCTCGAAAGTCTAGAGACCAAAAGTACGAGACCTTTTGAGTCTCGAAACAACGAAAGGATTACAACCGTGGATCTAAGGAAGGACGCGTGTCGCGTGATCATCCAAAGTCGGAGATTCAGGCATCGGGACTCACATAAGTGAGCAGTTTGATTTTTCATTTGGCGAAGTCCGAGGTTTGATATGAACCATCCATCCATTTGGGACGCGTGTCGGAAATCCGAGAAGTCGGGATTCAGTGTTTCTTGGATCCTGAAGACATGAAACACTTACATTTCGAAACTGTGAAGTCCAAAATCCTGATAAGGAGGAAAGTTCTATTGTGGGCCAGCTGTCATCGTACCGGGAAATCGGAATTCAAGAGATCGGAAGAATCGAGGACAAATGCATTTCGACATTTGAAATCCCAAAGTCCCGAGGGAGATCCAGAGCCGTTGGTTTAGTAGATGATCATAGCCGTTGATCGTGTTTAAGGCAGAAAGGGGTTCCTAGTGGATGTCATATCGGGATTTGGAGGATCGGGGATCTTGAGGACAAGAGGTCCCATACATTTCGACATCCGAAACCCTGAAATCCCGAAAAGAGGTAGGACTGTAGTCATATAAGGCGAGGTCGTGTGGACCACGAGTCTAGCCCATAGGGATAACTGAAGTTAGAGCATATTAGGAGAGCGGAGATCGGGAAATCGGGAAGGCAAAGAGTTGTGACATCGGGATTTCGAAACCCCGAAACCCGAAATTCCATTTTTCCTGTCGTGAAGAGAACAGTGATCGGCCTAAATACTGTAAGGAGAAGAAAAGCCATGTGGGTTAATTTCATTAGAGATTATGAGGAGGGATCAAAGATCCTCTTTGGCTCGAAGGTGGAATTAGAACGATCCTTAAGACCGGGAGGTCAGCGCAGAGGCCTTTTGTCGAGGCAGAGGATGCATCTGCATCACATACTCCTTCTATAACAATGAATATCCATAGAGATAGTAATGTGTGAGACCATTATATGGTTGGATATGGAAGGACTATAGCGCTATGTGAGTGCTCAATGGTATCTACTGTATATCTGATGTTTCGACTACAACCTCTTTGCTGACACTGAAGATCACTTAAGAATTATATTCTTGGTGATGTGTTTGGGTTGAAAAGGAAGGTATTCAAATAGTCAGACAATCAATAGGAAGTGTGTGGATGATGTGTTGAGGCATTGGCCAGACCTTCCAACTCATCATGGTCGAATGCATGGAATAGTTATTGGGTATTATGTAGCCAATGCATGGATGCATTGTGTAGATGTGGCCATGGGTATTGGCACATTGATTGTTATTTTATTTAGTAATTAATTGTTTCATTATGAAAATCCAGTGGTGCTGAAAATACATAATGATGGATAGATGCATTATATTTTATATGAATACTAGTCGTAGGGGATTGGATTGTTTTTTGTTGCAATTCCAAGATTAGTTTTTGGAACTATTAAAAATGTTACAAGTGGTATTCCAGGAATTATTGAATGCATTTTGGTAAATTCATGTATATAGTATATAAAATAGAAATGATTATGCTAACAACTGAAATGATGCGAATATTTCAAACTCATGAAGCTAAGAACACTTCAGGAACTGCTAGATATTACAACAACAAAGTTGCAGATTAAAGTAGCTATATAATGATAAATTACATAAAAGCTTTGTTGGGGGAGACAAAGTAATAAAAATATTTTTGGATAGAAGAAATAAAATATTGGATGATAATACATGAGTAAAGAATGACGGGTTCATTCCATTCAATAGTCGAATTCCATTTAATGTCAAGAATTGATGGAAGTAATTTAATTGTAGTTGTAAACAATTCTGAGATCACTTGTATCCATGAATATATATATATATATATATATCTTGTACATGAGATATTGACAATTTGTTTGGATGAGGAATGTTGAAATTGTAGGAAGAAAGGGTCTTGGATATGGAAGTGTTGTAAGTCCATAAAGAAGACCAATGTCTATTGTTGCAAGAGCCAAATTATTATGAGCAGAAGCTCATGTCTGGAAATTTTATTTTTCTATATAAAACAGTTTTGGGAATTATAATTTAATAAATTACTGAAAAATTGTTTTGGCTAAATCTAAATTGAGAAAATTGCAGGTAGGATGGTCTTGAATATGGTAGAGATGTAATCCCATAATAAATACTGATATCTACAGCTGCAGAGCCAAACATTATGAGCAGGAAGCTCATCCTTGGAAAATTTTGTTTTCCTGTATAAAACAGATTTGACATTTATGATTGAAAATGGTTATAATGATATCTCATGATGATCGCATGTGTATAATATATATGAGATGTTGGATATGTTAGATGGAAAGCATGGAAAGGGATATTGTTATGACATGAGAAACCAGTGTCCCTAGAAATCTTCTTGTGCAAGAAATCCTTGGTTAGGCAAGATGGATCACCTGAGGGATTGTTTAACAGAGAAGGGGATTCCTGAGCTTGGTCTTGGAAGGGGAGTGACCACGAGAAAGAGGAGACTTTGATATTTCTTGTAAAATATTGATTGGGATCATGCACACAATGGGTATGTAAATGAAAACAGTGAGCCAAGTTAACGAGAAACCCATATGGATGCAGATTCATGAACCACATAGATAAGTATTATACTGGATTATGAAAATTTACTCTTAGATTATGAACAAAAATAAATATTTTTATGCACAAATTATGAATCGACATGCTCGCTGATTTGAAATGTTGTAGGAAAACAGTGAATGTTGAGGATCTAGAAAAGTACTAGACTATGAGGGAAAATAAGAAGGTGATGCTGGAGCATTTGAATGGAAAAGACATGGAATGAAGAAATTCCAATGGACTTGTTGCAACTGGAGTTCTGGAAGTTGCAACTTTGATACTTCCTGGCCGAGTGCACTAGAGCCCTGGAGAGAAGTGGAACAACCTGAGGGACTGCATGGCACGAAAATGGGTTCATTTCTTTGGGTTGTATAGGGCTGAGAGAGAAGGAGAGCTTGTTGGTTGGAACTACTACCAGAAATATAAATTATGAATAACATTATACATGTTTTGGGTCGGAATGCCTATGTATACATGTTTAATTTTAGGACAGAGTGCCTATGTATATAAGAGTTGGATGGAATGCATGTGTGGATTAAGGACAACGAGCCTAGATTTGTAATGTTAATAACATTGGAATGGTGTTGTGCACCGAGGAAAGTGCCAAAAAAAGGGGAGGGGGATGTAACATCCCAGTTTTAATCCTTATGAACTAGAATGTATTATGTAATTGTGACTTAGGATAGTGATCCAATAAAGTTGAAAAGGGGCCATAATTCCTAGGAAATGTAATACTTCATATACATTAATAAAATACACCGTTGGATGAAAGACACAAAAGGACAAAAGAGATAGGGGGCTATGATTCCACGAGAGAGGGGGATTGAGGGGATAAGTATTTTATTATTATTTTATTTTACCCGTAATTTATTTTATGGAGAAAAGGGGTTACATGAGATTCTTGGGAGGGAGGCCATGTGGCTCTTTTCTTCAAGTAATTTAAACATCCCTTGGGGGATGTTTTGGGTCTTATTCATCTTCTTCCCCTTGTTGTTCTTCTTCTTCCTTTTCCCTCACTCATTCTGGCTATTTCGTGTGCTCTTGGTCTAAGCATGGAAACAAATGGTTGTTTGGGTGGCTCTTGGTTAAGTTTTCTCACAACTACGAATCCTGAGAGTTCTAGCATGGAGATTCTTGACCAGAAGCACTGGAGCCTTGGAAGGAGATGGACATCTTGAGGGACTACGTGGTAGAGAAGGCGGTCCATTTTCTTGGGTTGTATAGGATGGGTAGAGGAGATATGGTTTACTTTGGATTGTTGTGAGTGATGGAATACCTATGATAGCTTGAGTGTTGAAAGTCCTGTTACTTATGATATTGATGGAAGTTTAGATAGAACTGTCCACAACTGAGAATCCTTGGAGCTTCCGGTAGGGATATTTCATGTCCAGTAGCACTGGAGCCTTGGAGAGAAGTGGGACAACCTGAGGGACTGCATGGTAGAGAAATGTGTTCATTTCTTTGGGTTGTGCAGGTTGAGGGGGAAAGAGAGATGGAAATTTGGATTTGGTGTGTGGTTGGGAAACCTGAGAGCTAGTTAGCCAACTGCTATGTGTTTAGAATTGGCCTAGGACCCATCCTTGTGGATTCATAGCTCTAGCTCAAGGGTGACCTATTGTTGAGAGTAAAAGAACAACAATGTCTATGATTGGGAGGAACTTCCTTGGTATGCAACCACTTGGTGAACGTTTACCTGTAAAGATAAGTGCTCTCTGTGTTTTATGTGTAATGTTTATTTCAGCTATGTATTTAATTATCTCTTAGATATGTATTTTTAATGTTCCTTTCTGTTGGTTATTTGTTGTGCATGGTACGTTGTTTACTGCTTTATGCTGTAGCAGGGATATTGTCTTATTCATGTGGTTTTCATGACTCTTTTATTAATGAGAAGTCCTTTGATTTCAAGATAAGATTAGAGAACTGAGTCTTGGGACTGCAACATTCCCCGCCTGCTAGTGGCCAGGTGTGTCTAAGCCCATTTTAGGTAGTGTAGCCCGACCTGTGGGTGGTTGGGTACATTAAGGTCGACCAAGTGGAGTGTTGAATCCAAGGGTCAAACAAACTTTCAAAACTAGTCTAAGACGTGTGGCACCCTTGGAGCACGAAGGTGTGACTTGAAGGGAACGCCACATAATGAAAACTTCAGTCAATAAATCTAGGTGGCTTAGAAAACATTGAAATGATTAGACCTTGTCTGAATAAAATAATTTATTAAACAGTAAATTATTAATTATAAATACTAACAAAATTCTAAGACTAAGTATAAGACTAAGTAAGTCTAAATTTAAATAAAGGACTGAATGAATTATGACATAAGTTAAAAGATTTGAGAATATAATCAAACTCTAGGAGAAAGGGGAATGCAATTTAAAGGTTGGATAAAATGCACATGTGTGCATGAAATTAATAAATGGATTTTTAAAAATAGAAGAAATAATAATATGAGAGAATAGATGTACAGATAGAATAGTATCTAGAGTCAAACTTCACTAAGTCTAACTACAAGAAGACTACTAATCAAACTCCAACTAAGATCTAGTTAGGAAACACTCATTAAATGTGAATTTGGGGAACAAAGGGACAACTAAGAGCGAAAATAGGATCACATTGGGGAATGTGAGGCAATTTGGATTTTGAAATAAAATAAAAATGTTAATTACTTGTGCAACTTGGGTAGAGTGTGACAAGTGTTTGGGTGAATAATATTGATTAATTTAATATACAAAGTTAATTATTTGTGATTGAGGACATGTGTAAGTGAATAAATTTCTATTAAAAAATGGGGTAGAAGGGAAATAGATCACTTATTTCTTGGTAATGTTATGCTGCCAAAATTTGGTGGACGTGTTTTACTTGTGAGAGTTGGGATACCAAGCTTGTAGAAAGAGTGGGGGCTCTTCCTTATGAGGTGAGCCTTGGAGAAATTGTTGTTGGTTTCTTGTGTGTGGCCCTTTTGGGGCTCAAGGGGATAAAGGGGAAGAAGAGTACCCCGAGCATTGGCTGGGAGGTACCGATGAAGTCTCTATGATTAGCAAGTGGGAGAAGAGAAGGAGCGCAATACTTTGGAGGAAATTCTCAACCCACCATTTACATCGGTTCTGGTATTTTATATTCTGAATTTTTTTATTGTAACAATGATAAAATTGTGTATTAGAAATTCAATAGTCATCGCCTAATTGTATTGAAATTATGGAACTATATTTGTATTGATCACTATAACCAATGTAAATCTCGATGATAGATTTTTATTGGATCACTATAATAATTTAGTCAATCCATGAGCCTATTTTCGAAATGGTTGTTGTATTTTAAGTTTGCTTCCTGAATACGAAAAAGTGTGGGTTCGCTATCGGTCCAAATGTATTTCAAAAGGTAGAAATAATTCGGATCTTGTAATATCGTACCATTCTAGAAATTTTAAATTGACAACCAGAATTGGGATATCGTTGTATCTTTAAAAGTTTTGAATTTCAAAATTTAGATCCGATTTGGTCATTATACTCTTTTACCATTTCTTGAGTTTGTTGTTTGGGTTACAATAGATTAATTTACCATTTGTTGAATTGAAATGTCTTGGTCATCATGAGTTAATTTACAACTCTGGATTATGGTTTTAGTGGGTCGCTGTATAAAGTCTACATGCAATCTGATCTTTGAATCTCGTAAGATCTTGGTAAATTGTATCAAAATTTGGATTGGAAATTCGTTGAGTCTTTATGATTTATTTTTCTTTCTATTTCGAACTAGAACTCACATGGTATTTTAAATTTAACTGCCTTCTAGTAACACATAATTTCTTTAACCACTTCCTTTCCAAACTACAGACCTGATTGATAAGAGAAGGGTCACTGCCTTTCCAAACTAAAGACCTACAATTTAAGATTTGTAAGATCGTCACTCTTTTTAAAGTACATGTCAGACTTTAGAATAGAGTGTTTCTTTGATTTTAAGCCACAGTCCCGTATTGTACCATTTCATATGGGTGTTGCATTTTAGACGCAGAACCAGAATTGACCATTCGTATGTCTATTGCCCATAAATTCCAGAGTCTGAACTCTATCTTTTCTTTGGCCCTGTTCAATTTAGATTTCATTTCAGATTATGAAACATATTGGGTCATTGCGTAAAGAAAACATTTCTTCTTAAGTTGACTATCATGAAGATCACTAGGAAATTATTTGCAGTCTGGAAATAAATGAAATTAATTGGATGTTGTTGTTAACTTCACTTTGTAGTTGAGTTTTGTTAGTGTGATAATATGATTCTATACTTGTAGATCTAGAATCTTGAGCACATATATTCCTCTCTATTAATTTATCGTAATCACCAATACTTAGTGGCAACGCGATGTAAGCCCGACTTCTGTTCTTCTTTCCTTCCAAAGTTCATAAGAATGATTCTCCCTTGGTCAATAAAATTTCTACCGTCGTCCTTAACGCCTTGTCCACTTCAGACTTGGATTTATATGAGTTTGTAGCATTACCCACTTGGTGATTTCCAACTACATAGAGTTTAGTGAAATAACAATACGAGTCAGGAGAGGAAGAGTCTATCCTCATTGTGTACCAACGTCGATTTGTTCCCATAACTATTATTTATTTGTGTTAAGTACTTTAATGATGGTATTAAAACTATTATAAAAAATAGTTTGTATTGTGGTTGTTAATTGGTTTTCAATATGTTCAAATGTCAATTCTGTATCATATGCTAAAGTGGTTATAGTCTTGAGGTGAACGCGGTATTATTATTTCCTTGTGTGACATTAGGATTCAAATGCACGATTGGTCGTCATTGTTACCATTCTGCCAAGCTCACCTGTCTACAAATTCTCGACTTACTCCGTCGTCATCTCGTAGCTAGAAATTATCTTTGTAATATATAAATTTTATCTTACCTATATTGGTTGTATTATTAACTCCATCGCGAAGTCCTAATGAAGTTATGTTAATTATTTTAGATCTCTACATTTATAGTAGGTTATCTCTTTAGTTAGATTCAAAGAATCCTTGACAAGAATTGTTATGTAAATAAATTGAGCTAACAATGATATTAACTGGAAATATTTACACTCCCATCTTAGATTGATTATTGATTATTATAGTTTATCCATGTAAATTTTGTGGAACATTTTCCTAGAAAGAAAATAATTGATTGGGTACTCTTTTTGTTAAGGGAAATTAATAGTTAAACATTGAATATATATTATATGTGGTATTATTAGGGAGTATACTTTTTTTTTGGATAGTGAACTACAATGGATTTGTATTCTTATCGAAAATGGTATATTTTCTAGATATTGAAAATAATTGATGCTTGTATTCTTAAGGGTAAGAGATTTTGTTATATGGTGAATAATAGTCATATGACAGAATTAAAAAAAATAAATATATTTTTTACATAATTCTAAGATGAAATTCATAAAGATAAGGCATATTGTCCAATTGATGAATTATTATTGTTTTTAATCTTAAAGGAAAGGAAAATATTTGTCTATGATGATGAGTAATTGAATGATTAAAATGGCATTGTGAGTAAATATCTTATTGTTGCTTAGTCCCGAGTCTAGATTTGATTTGGTTATGGGAATAGGAACAGTCTCTAGTCCTGAGACCTTAAATGGTTAAAATCAATCGGGTGAATCCTGGACTTGAGCTCTAGATTAGAGTTGGTTATGGGAATAAATACCTCATTGTTCTTCAGAACATCCGCCAGTCCTGAGACCTTAAATATATAAAATCGATGGGAACCTGGGCATGAGCATTGATTATGTGTCTTGAAGGTCCTAACCTTGAGGTGTAGGTTGGAAGATAGACATATTTTTTCAAAGATGTATACAATCAATCTAATAGTATCAAGGATGTATTTTATTTTGTTGTTTAAATTAGTTATGATTACAATATATAATGTAAATATTTATATATGTTACGTTGTATATCACTTGTCTCGAATCGTTGATGTTAATTTGTTTTTTTACTCACTCATCAGACTACTCAGCATTGATGTCATAAATAAAGGTTAACAAAGGGGTTGTTACAAGGTACAATGAGAGACACAAGTTGCATTTGATTGTGAATATGCCTAGTGTAGTACATCTAAAAAGGATCACCATCATAGTGTGGAAGGAAGAGATCCACTAAGATATGTTGAGAATCATTTGTATAAAATAGTGGGACAAATATTGCATAATTGTGAATGGGGAATATAAAAAAGAAGGTGAGAAAGTACATATCTCCCCAACAATCACAAATGGCCATAGGCCCAAAAATGTGACCCAAAAATTTCATTGTGAAACAACTCCAATAATTGAGAAGCAAGCCTTGCATCACAATAAAACTAAGCATCCACTATAAAACCACCAAATCCTAGAACATAAATAATGTCTCCAAATATAGTGTGGTCAATAATGAGATCATCACATACTGGAATAGGTAAAGTACAATAGGAAAAATGAACCGCCATGTGTTCATTGTAAGGAAAATTCATTAAGTCCAACAACAATGAAGAAAAAGTCTCCATAGAAGGTACATGAATAATATCAGGTATATCAAACCACAATAGAGAAATATCTTCAATAATTGGTGGAGAATCATCCATAGAACAATCCTTGGAAAGAGGAACTACAAACAATCCTACTATAATACCCATTATTTTTCCTTGGACTGGTACGTGTATGTGATAATGTAGATATGTATTTCACACTTATGATATGTTGAGAGACTGGGTGATATGAGACATTATGATTGTTATGGTTGGATTATGTTTTGTTATACATAGTAGCCTTAATGATTTTGATGTATTTGTGAATGAATTGTAATATATAGATTGTTCCCAAGCACATGTGATACAAGGTTTTGATCATGTTTGCTTATAATTATGATGGGTAATGGATGAATTATAATATATGGACTCATGTAGCCATGAAAACAATCAATATGTTAATATGAAGTTGTGGTGTTAGCGTGTGTATTAATTAATGTTGAAAAATTGATTTATTGTGAATGGATAAATGGGCGATGGAATTCTGATGTTAGTCTACTAAAGATGATTTACTATGTAATTGACAAAAGTTCATTGTTATATGATATGCTACAAGCACAAGTTGATTGGATAATAGTCTACAGGAAGGAAATGATGATGCAAACCTTGTGGGAGCCCATATCTAAGAAGTATTACCACCAAGATTTACAATTATGGGGTAAGGACAAAACAATACTCTCACTAAACTTATACTAGTTATTCTAGAGTTGTATGTACTACCTATAGCTTGAGATAATTTTAGATGTCATGGGATGTATATCCTTACGAGAAGATGAAAGTCGAGTAAATCCTCAGAGAAATTCTGTAACTTTCAATACGTATTGTAGTCACCCATTTAATGAGTTGTAAAACCATCCCATGATGAGTGATATACAAAGATTAGTGTTAATAGAGGGATCTATGCCATTCCATATAGGATCATTCAAGCATCAATAGTTGAAAACTAGGGTTGTTAATGATAAATAATGAACAAATATTAGTTGGTGGATTACATGTGATTAGTTTTTAACATTATTTGTATGAATATTGTTGATCCTATATGATTTTATTTTGTTTGTTGCACAAACATTCTGAATTACGAAGAGCATATAGACTAGGATTGTTTGATTATTCAATATTAGCACAATTGAGAACATACCTGTGATAGCTACACAAGTGTGTCCTCACATATGAACT
>SNQJ01S0029719.1:3496-14904 GCA_010110895.2 Picea sitchensis | reverse complement strand
TCATTGATCTCTACAGGGTTTTATTTCCTCCCTTTGATTCATCTTCTTTACTTAGCTTACAACTGGTGACCATGGGTGTTCTAATAGGTTTACGGTCTTCCATTCCAAATTTCTTCAACATCTCTTTGATATATTTTGTATAAGAAATGAATATGCCTTTGTTGGTTTGAGTAATTTGCAGTCCTAAAAAGAATGACATTTCTCCAAGAATGGACATCTAAAATTATTTTTGCATTTCTTCTGCAAACTTTTAGCTCATTCTATCAACATTACTTCCAAAAATGATATCATCCACAGAAACTACAATGATTAATATATCTACATTATCTATTTTGATGTAAAGATTGTTATCTGTTGTTGCTCTTTTGAAATCTTTTTGCTACAAGTAATTGTCAAGTCTTGAATACCAAGTTCTGGGAGCTTTCTTTAATCCATAAAGTTATTTCTTCAATCTACAAATGTAGTCTTCATCTTTTGAAAATAACAATCCTTCAGGATATTCAATGTACACTTCTTCCTCTAAATCGCCATTCACGAATGATGACTTTACATCCATCTGATACACCTTAAAATTCTTGAAGCTTGCAAATGCCAAAAATATTCTAATGGCTTCAAATATTGCAACATGAGAAAACATTTATTAAAATTCAATACCTTCTACTTGGGAATACCCTTTACACACCAATATTACTTTGTTTCTTACTACTTTTCCATATTCATTCAACTTATTTATGAATACCCATTTTGTACCAATCACATTTTTATCCTTGGGTCTTGGGACAAGTTCACATGTCTGATTTTTCTCAATCTAGTTCAACTCTTCTTCCATTGAATTTACCCAATATTGATCATTTATTTCTTTTGCAAAGAATTTAGTCTCTATTTTGGATAGTAAAGAGAGATTTACCTGTTCAAAATTACTTTCCAGTTTCCTCCTAGTTTGAGTCTGTGCATTTTTATCACCAAGAATTAAGTGTTATGGATGATTTTTATGCACAAACCTAGATGGTGTTTGTGTATCTTGGTGTTATATTTCTTCTTCTTCTTCTTCTTCTTCATTTTCTTGTTCTTGTTGTTTGTATGCTTCTTCTTCCATTTTGTTGTAATCCATTTCTGCTGCTTCCAATTTGTTCTTGTGTGGTAGTTCTTCATCTATTCTGACATTAACACTTTCAACAATCTTCTATAGTCTTTTTTTGTAACATCTATAGCCTTTGATTCTTGATGAATATCCAAGAAAAATTCCTTCATCTTCTCTAGAGTCAAATTTTCCTAGATCATCATGATCTCGTTTGATGTAACACTCGATTCTAAAGATTCTGAAGTGTTCGACATATGTTTTTTGACCTTTACATAGTTCGTAGGGTGTCTTGTCACTATTGACTTTTATTTTCTCTCTGTTTAGTATGTAGATAGCAGTGTAAACTATTTCTCTCCAAAAGTTGTATGACAATTTTTCTTCATTTAACATTGTCCTGGCGATTTCTTGTACATGTATGTTTTTCCTTTCAACTACTCCATTTTGTTGAGGAGTTCTTGCCGCTAAATAGTGTCTTTTTATTCCATGGGTTTCACAAAATTCTTCAAATTCATTGGATGTGAACTATCCTCCATTATTTGAACTTAATCATTCGATCTTCATATTAGTCTCATTCTCAACTAAAGCTTTTAATGCTTTGAACTTTTCGAATGCCTCAGATTTATCTTTGAGAAAGGAAACCCAAGTCATTATTTTATAATCATCAATGAGCAACATAAAATAGATTTCTCCTTGCAGCCTTTTTGTTCCTTTTGGTTGTCAGATATCTGTATGCACAAGTTACAATGTCTTGGATGTTGCATATTCCTTTGTATTGAAGCTCACCCTTGATTGTTTTCCATGTTGGCATTGCTTGCAAACAATTCTTGAGGGTTTTTTTTATCTTTGGCATATCTCTTATTGCTTGTATGGAACTATTTTTTACCAAGTTTTCAAATTTCATATGACCCATTCTTTTATTCCACAAGCAAATTTCATCTATCTACCCCATGACCCATTTTTCTCCATTAATTTCATCAAGAATGTGCACATTATTTGGGGTCCTGATTTCTTTTTCATCCAGCTTGCCTAATTTTTCTTTTCCGATCTCACATTCTATGGAGTCAAAACTAAGAGTGTGTCCTTGGTCACACATTTGGATTACACTAAGAATATTATGTTTCAAGTTTTCAACACAGAGAACCTTTTCCACTTTAGCTCTTCCATTGTCAATATTGAGAGTTCCTTTTCCAAATATCTTTGACTTTCCATTGTCTTTAATGGTAACACTACCTTCATTCTTCTTTAGAGTGATAAAATTTGTTTTGTCTCTTGTCATGTGACTAGAGCAACCGTTGCCAATGACCCACTAATCCTTATTCTTTTGTGCATGAAGTACAGCTTGAACGAACATGTATTTTTCTTTCTTTTGTTCCCTTTGTTCCTGATTTCTTTCCATGATTTTCAGTGATTCCTCTTTTTGATATTTTTTAAAATCACTTCTATAGAATTTTTCTATATGCCCAAAATTATTGTAGTTATAACAAATGATGTTATAGTTTAGGAAAGGGGAAAATGAGTTGTAGTTTCTTCTTGAGAATCCATGGGTATATTTGTTGTTGTTCCTCATGTAACTTTATCTTACATTTGTTCTACAATCTATTGCTTTATGACCAAAACCATTGCAAGAGTAACAATAGCCAAAGAATGAATTTTGGTACCTAATTGAATGATTCCATAATGATGGGAGAGTCTTTCTGATTCTATGCTTATGAGGAAGATTTGTCTTCTATGGAACATACTGATCTTCCTTCCTATTGATTTCAACCTTGATAGAATTGTTTATTATATCAGCATAACTCTTAGTCCTTTCTTGACTTGACTGTTTTGAAGAGGTTGAGGCTTCTTCATCAACATCCTCCTTTTCACTATAGCCAAGATTAGTCCCGTCAAATGGTGATCTTTGAATATTTATGATTTCATTCAAGGTTGTAGAGCTCTTTTCAAATTTGGTGTTGGTATGCGATTTTTCCAACTCCTTTCTTAGATAGACTATTTCACATTCTAGATTGTTGCAACTATATTTTTTTTCTTTTAACTGGGCTCTTAAGACTTATTCAATTCTCTTTGTCTCTTCTACTTGTGTTTTTAAACTGATGATGATATTTTCAGTTCCATCAAAGTTTTCTTTCAAAGTGATCATTTATTTTCTGTTTCTTCAGTTGCTCCTTTAGTAGCCCTTTTTTGTTCCTTAGTTTCTCTATTTTATTTAGAGAAGATATGAGACCTTTTTCAAGATTTACTTCTACATCAGTCTCAGATTCTCGTTCTTCTGTTAGGTATGCATTTCCATTATCTAGGACATCAGTCTGTTTTTGTACACCCATATATAGAATTTCTTCTTTTTCACTATCACTGTCATGCGAAAAGTTGTCCTAATTGGTCTATATATTCTTCTTTTTCCTATATAACTTCCTCCTCTTTTTATTCTTACCCTTCTTGTACCTTTTAAAACTAGAATCTTATTTCAAATTACTATCTCCATTCTTCACATAAGGACATTTATAAGCAAAGTGTCCTACTTTTCCATAGTTAAAGCATATGAAGGGAAACATACCTTTGTGTTTGCTTGATCCTCTCTTGATATTTCTAACAAAGTTTGCTTCTTCATCTGATTCGATGTCTGATTTGTCACTTGGTTTGAATTCTATTGTGTTTGTCTTATTTGATGCCTTGAAAGATGCTTCCTTCCTTGTTGGATTTTATTTTTTATCCTTTTCTATCCTCATTTCATATGCAATGAGAATTCTATGTAATTCATCCATTGTCATATTGTACAGGTCCTTCATTTCTTCAATGGTCGATATCTTGGAGTTGAATCTTGAGGAAAGTGACCTAAGCACGTTTTGCACAACATTGGTTTCTTTAACCTCTTCTCCCATTCCTATGATGGTGTTGTCAATCTTATCTACTCAAAGAAAGTATTCCACAATACTCCCTTATTMTTTCATCATAAGAGTCTCAAATTGACCTCTATGGGTTTGTAATTTTTCCTTCTTGACCTTGTCATGTCCTTAATATATTTTTTGTAGCTTGTCCCRCATTTATTTTGCTGAAGTACAATGCATGACTTTGACAACCTGTGATTCTTCCAGGCCACATATGATTGTACTCATGGACTTGGAATAATAATAACTAAGTTTATTTTCAATTGGATCTACTGGTGGAGTTTTCAAAGCTGTGTAATCATTCTCAAGTGTACTCCAGACATCATACCAAAGTGACTTCAAATAATTTTTCATTCATATGCTCCAGAATGCATAATTTGATTCATCGAATAATGAAGCTCTCTGTGTAGAAAAATCTTCCTTATCCATGTGTGCTGCAAGGATTCACCTTCTAGTGATTAGACTGATTCTAAAGGAATCCTCTACAATACCAATTATTGGCACACTTATACTAAGAGGGATGGGTAAATCAGTATAGGACTATTTTTTCTTTTCTTATAATATTTATTAATTTATTACTTCACCAGTCATAAGAAGTTAATAAGAAATGTGCATACAATCATATAATCCACAATACATAGGAATTTCACGTGGAAACCAAAATGGGAGAAAACCACAATTTTGTTTTTTCATAAATATTGTAGGCACCATTCTACTATTAAAATGCTTGCAGGAACCAATCTGCAAGAGACATCAATATCCTCACCTAAGCATCAAATTAGAAACAATGTTTGCATGCACCAAATTGCACAAGACACCAATGCCCTTGAATGGGCACCTACTCAGTTCTCCATGTAGGCACCAACCTACAATTGCTAGATTCAAAAGAACCCACCTACAGGAGACACTGATCCCCTTAGCTGAGCACCATCTCAACACTTCTTGCAGATACCAATTTTAATGGAAACATCAATCTCCTCAAGCTATTAACAATACCAGATTATCTTTTTCCTTCAACCCTTAACTTACACAAGTTTGCTTCTCCATCTCTATTTTCATAGTTCTCGATCTGCATAGGTCTAGAATTTTCTTTGTCCTTGCAGCTCACAACCACCCTTATATGATGTTCCTTTCATTCTCTAGCATTCTTGGACCTATGAGCCTCATAGTTTCTCTTCCACAATACTTACTTACACACTCTCGTTTTACTCACACACTCGAATATGATTTAGGAATCTTTATTTATACATTCTCTGCTTTCATAGATTTTTCCACATACCCCAAAAGAATATATCCATGGGGTCGGATCTAGATCCTTCCTTTCTCCATTAAAATGGGCTATATAATTTCTTTGAAACACCTCCTTGAAATCGATCTTGGTTCCCATCTGTTGCATGTGATATCGTTCACTGGTCCTCAACGCTCAACCAACATTAGATCTGGTCCAGATTTGATCTTTTCCGTCGGTTGTTCATAGCTCATCAAAACACATAAAACATTCATGGTTGCTTAACAATAATATGATTTGTCCTCAAATAGATCTTTACCGTTAATTTGGTCTCTATTCACCAAAACACACAACATGTCCTTCTGGCTGAAAAACTATTAGATACCACCAAGATTACATGTGGACCGTCAATCTATTCTCACCTTGCCACCAGAATGATGATTTACATTGAAACAATATATTTTTTCATCACTGGGATAGAAATAACATGGGCATACAATTTGATTTTGGAGGATCTTGTCCAATGCGCTGCTCCAACGGATGCTACAGTCCTCGAAAGCAGGGATCAATGACCTTGATATCATCGGTTTGTAAGTTAACCAATGGTTAAAACTCACATCTTCATTTGCTTGTTAACTTATCAGGTGGGGCCCACAACGATCTATGACTGAGATTGTATATTTCCTACTCGTTGATCTACGACTCACAAGCATTCTTGGAGTCCCTTGTCGTCACTGGAATACCTTCGCTTCAGGTATCACAACCCACTCCGACCGTCACTTCTCCGATGAACGACATAGATCTACTCGACTTAAATGACTGAGATGATTTCCTAGAGGTCTTGTTGACGGGTCTGAATGGCCTGCCAAGCAGGTAAGGGAGAATTCCCGATGACAGGTCCCAATTATACCTACTCTCATTTGGTGTAGTGTTTCTGAAGAGTATATGGGGCTCATTTCCACTCATAATTAAAAGAAGAAAAAGGGGAAAGGAAATGGACTTACCCCCAAAGAGTTCTAATTAATCTTAGGACTAATCTAACTAAAAGTAAGCTAATCTAATCTAACTACTTCTAACCTATCCCAGGATAAAAAATAATAGAGTCAGTACAGTAAGAGATAATATCATCAGAACCATAAGAAATTCATGTATGCTAATGATACATGATAGCAACAATGCCGCAGATACATAAAAACTTAGTTGTATAGTACATTCATAACATTATTTCTGTACTCATATGGAAACATGTAACAACATGAGAAATATAGAACAAAGTGAAGAAGGAGTTCTTACAACAAAATTCTATGCTAATAAAGCATAAGATAAACACACAAAGAATAGTCTCATATACATTCATCAAAGCCACAAATTTATGAAATGACTCTTTCTCTTTATTCCCTCAATAGTAATAGTACCATATTTCATTTACAAAGGGAAAAAGTCCCCTCTTACATTAAGTGAGTTCTCTTTTATAAAACAAGAGAGACTTTTCAACTCTCATGGATGTTCATTTCATTTTCCCCCAATTTATTTGTACATTTCAAATTTATTTCATATTTTCAAAAATGAATATGCGAGGGTTACAAAAAATTTTTGGAGAGTCTCTTGGGAGGTTATTTTCGCCCTCATGCAGCTCATAAATGTCATTCATTTCAAAATATTAATATCTCTACCTGTTGGCATCATATTCTATATTCCTTGAGTCATTCTGGGAATTTATGGATTTAGCCTGCTAATTAATATATTTTTATCTTCTTCTCCTCTGTCTCAACTTTCCATAGAGCTATTTCTGGTCCACTTTCATTGTTTGTAGCTTGAGATCTGTCTGCTTAAACATCCATATCCTGTTCTTGTCTCAAATTTGGGATTCTTATGTGTTTTGAATATTTGGAAACTTTCCATCCAATATCTTCCAATAATTTCTATCCCATCTCATTATTCTCTCTTCTAGCTTTCCATAGAGCCCTCTTGGGCCTAATTTCGTTGCTCAGAGCTCCAAATATTGCTTCTTGAAGTTTGCACAATCATTTCTTCCCCCAAATCCGTGGTCTGTTGTTTTCTGTGTTTTTTGACATCTTTTGTCACATTTTTATTATTATCATGGATACCTATTCCACTGCATTCCTCTTTCCGATACCTTTCCAACGAGGTATCATGGACACAATTATGACACATGGATCCCAAGTTATGTTTGTTTAAAAAACGTTGCTCAACAACCGTCGATTTAGCCTATGGGTGAATTTGAACTATTTTTCCTTGACTTACAAATAGAAATCCAACATCATAAAAGAATCCAATGCTTTAGTGATTTAAACGGTTTTGGATCATATGGTTAAATTGAAATAAGAACCCAAGGTAAGCATGGGACCGATGACTTGTAGTATACTTTTATCTATTCTTCCCCCTTTTTTATTTTTTAAAAATTAGGAAAATAATTAAAAAGAAATATATATATTTTTTACATTAATCTACATTAATTGCAATTATTAACAAAAAATAACAAAATTTCCCTTAATTTATGTAATAATCAAATAAAATTAAAATTAAAATAATCCAATTACCCTCATTAATGTAAAATAAAATTACTAAAATTAAAACTAATAAAATAATAATAATTACCCTAGCCCACTCTGGATTTGAACATGTAAACTCCAAGGAGGAAATATATGTTTTTAACCATTAGACCCACTCAATTACTATACTTCCCCTACATATGAGAAACTAGTAATTATTATACCACAAATTGCCACACCAATTCGCATTTGTGAGATGGCCTAGTCCATTCCCTAGCTTGCAAACTTAAATCCCATTCTCCTTCATCAAAATCATAAAAAATACAACACTTTTGTTTCCATACGTGATTCACACATGTGAAAATTGTGTACACATGCTATTTTCCAGTGTACAAACCATGTATACCCTCAATTTTGTGAAAAAATAAAAATATTCCACATTTTCGGGCAAAGTTTTCGATTGGGCTCGTTCCCAAACTTCCCTTGGCCCATACACAACATAATGCAACCACCTCGACCCCTTTAGGATGGTATATAAGAACCTATGGGGGTGTGGATGAGGGGATAAAACATTGGTGCAAGATTATGCTGATGAATTTACAAGCTTCCTTATTTCCCTAAGCCTCTGAGTAGCATCCCCCTAATTTGGAAACTTGTTTTCCAACATTCATTCTCCTCTCTTATATGACTCTAGGGTGTGTTCCTATCCCTTCTGAGTCATTTGAGGAAGATCCATTTAGTTGATTTAATTCTTGAAGTTCCAGTGGAGGAACCTGGGTGGTTTGCTTCAAGGTAGTGCCACCGATTAGAGCCAGGTTGTAACTAGCTACTTAAACTGCTTTCAATAAAAAAAGTTCTCTTTCCCTCCATATATGTGTAATTTCATTCAATCTATTTATATATGTTAACTTGCTTTACATATTTGAATTTGCACATTACATGCATAACTTGATTTCATAACTACATTGTTGTAGTATAGACTTGATCTCCTTTTGCATGTTCATATATGAAGAGATCAGGAGCAAATCAAAGGTCAAGAGAAAGGAACTACATTAACCATTTGGATACAATTTGTGAGGTCTTCTATTCTCTCTTCCAAGTAGTTATTTTTATTGTAAGTTTTCATGTGTGAGGGTAGGGTTTTTGTTTTAAATACGGTTAGGATACGGTTAGGATATATTGTGACAAAGAACCAAGGTCACAGGGTAAAAATATGATAAAATAATTGGCAACCATAATGGGGATATTTTCTCCTTGTTTGGGTTAGTCTTAGGTTTTTTTGTGTTGTCTTGATTTTTGTAATTTTCTTGTTTTCTGGGCTTTCTTTCAAAGCATTTTCCATCTCATAAAATTTCATACGGTAGAAGGCTAAAGAACGTAAAAAATTCATACACTCTTCCTATAGTGATATAGGTCACGCACATAAACTTATATATTCTATTTTCTAGTGTACAAACTGCATATACTTCCAAAAAGTAACCTTTTTCTCGTTTTGCAGCCTTTTTGAAGCCTTGTTTTAACTAGTTTGGGGGTCATTTTGGGGGATTTTGGTCCCAAAACCTTTTGTGGCCAATAGGAGGTTGATAAAGAATTAAATTTGAGTGGAAAACAATTTTTTTTGATCCATATTTGTCTCCTTTTATCCCTTGGATTGCATGACTATAAGAGTAGTCATGTTCTCAAGATTTCAGTTTTTGGGTTACTGTTGTGGTCATTTTTGAAATTTGAGTTTGTATTTGAGTTCGAGACTTTTGTTTTGCATTTTCCTTGGATTTTTCAAACATAAAACCAAAAATTTTATTTCTTTTGGAATATTTTGTTTGTTTTTCTTTGGTAGAAAGAAGAAGAAAATGAAAAAAAAAACTTAGGTTTTTGCTAGTTAGGTCTCCTTCTTTCTTTGCATTGTTTTGCATTGTTATTTGAAAAAGGAAAATATATTAGCACAGGATTTTGTTCTCCTCTCATATTGAAATCATTTCACAAGAAAATTAAGAAAGAAAATCCTTGTGTTTGTTTCTTTTTTCTCTCTTGAAAGTTGCATTATGGATTTTGCATCAAGAAATGAATAATTTGCATTTCAAGGTTTGAAGGATTGTTCATGCATTTTTTCTTTTTTGAAGCTATTTTTTCATTGAAGGATTAGTGTAAAGTTCTATTTGTTAGTGTTCTTATAAGTTTCATTTTTTTCAAGAGTCTCAAACAACATCAATTTCACTTCCGTACCCTTTGAGTAAAAAACAACTGCTAAATTAAATGCTAAATTTAAAATATAATGGACTTTGTTTCTAGGGTTCAAAAACAAGTTTAGGGTTAGGTCCTTGGATTAGGATTGGAGAGATAAATCTCCAAGGATGGTAAGAAAACATAGGAGTATGAGATAGAGATATTTCAAAACCAACTATTGTATAAGTATAACTGAGAATATCTTATAACACAGGAGTCAAATACAAGGTCGCGTGAAGAAGAGTTGAGGAGATAAATGTTGGATTACTAAGAGGGGGGCTGAATCAGTAATAGAGTAATTTAATCTTTTTTAACCATATAATGCAAGTGTTATATCAATGTATCATTATCATCCAATTACTGCAGAGTAAATAAACAATGAACAAATGAACACTCATACACATACACAGTACACCAGTGTTTTACATGGAAACCCAAAGCGGGAGAAAACCACATAATGCTTTTTCTTATATGTCTTGAAGAATTACATTCATTGGAAGCACCAACTTCCTTTATTTTCCATCTACAACTGGAAGGAGGCTCCAACTCCCTTATTTCTCAAGCTACAACTTGAGGGAAGCTCCAACTCCCCTATTCTTTGGCTACAACTAGAAGGAGGCTACAATCCCCTATGTTCTCCTGCTACAACTGGAAGGTGGATACAACCACCTGTCCTTGCCCCATCCAACCACCCTGAAGTAGAATTAGAATAATGGAACCACTATCACACTATCACTATGAGATATACCATTGTAAACCTGTACCAATAAACCTTAACCATGCATCAACCATGCATCAACCTGTACCTCAACCTGCAATCAACCTATACCATAAAAAAATTCATCAACCATGCACCAACCTGTACCAAAACAGCCTGTAATCAACATGTACTATAAACAAGTGCATCCAAACATGTACCAAGTATTCACCAATCATGTGTCAACTACTCATCAACTATGACTCATCAAAATGTACCAACATCATCAACTATACACCTCATGTATGTTCCAACTCATCGACTACTTGTCTCAACCATGTACCCAACATGTACCTTAACCAAATGACCTCATCAATTTCATCATCAAAATATGATTTGTAACTCTGTAATAGACCTGGTCTATATGATCACATACCTGCAAACCTTCCTTAACTTTCACAACAAGAGACTAGCATTTTCATCAACCTTTTCTTTAGTCTCACATGACTAGTTTGGGATTAGTCAACAACCCTAACTTGAAATAATCATAACTATGTACCTGTAATGAATAAATATTTGAAAATAGTACACAATGTTATTCAATTTCTTTATGCAATTCCTCCAGGTGGAACTACTTGGAACCTCTCAGAAAAGGAGTTATAGCAAAAATGACATACCTTGCTGAATTTTGGCTTATTCTAGAGAGCGACCTTGTATAGCATGCCCCGCATGAAATATTTGTTGAATGGATATGAAAATGTTACACATAATACTACAGACC
>SNQJ01S0029718.1:165856-182300 GCA_010110895.2 Picea sitchensis | reverse complement strand
TAATAGTTAGTTATTTAATCGATTACGGTAATGGGTCCTTAGTTATGATGCCGTCTTGTTATAATGGGTCCTTAGTTATGGTGTCGTAATCGTTTTTCCCTTAGGAATATCTTATCAGCTTAGAAATAAATGTGTCGCTCTGCAAGTGAATGAGAGTCGTAAGGGTAGAAATTGTTGCGGTGTAAGAAAGCAGAAATTTAACCTCGTAGCCTCGGCAATACTGAGCTCGCTTTAAAGGCCGACCCCAATCATCCTCGCTAGAAATACCGATCCAAAACCTCCTCGCCAAGCATATTTTCTTCTCTTGAATTGAACGTAGCATTTCGAAGAATATTTTACTTGAAAATGAGGTCCAGGTTCGCTATAATGAGTGAGAAACTAATTTCACCTTCCTCGCCCGCTAAAACAATCAGAAGGCATATATTTAGCGTGAAGTAATAGGTCGACCAAAGAGTACAAGCGAGAGTCGTCTGAAAAGGCTTGATATACAGAGCCTAATAAGGGCACCTGAAACGTTAGGGGCAAAATCTATTTGATAGATGATCAAGGCTCCGTACATAGTAGATACACAACTATTCGATAGGTTCACAACTTCTATTCGATAGGTTCACAACTTTCGATAGATGATCAAGGCTCCGTACATAGTAGATCCAACCCTTGAACTGTGCGCATGCCACCCCGAAGAGTCCATTCTTAACCCCTGATGGTGAATCTTTATGAGCTTAATTCCCCCTGGACGAACGGGGCATTGGGTTATAAATTCAAGTCCAATCTGCCCCCCTGTTCAGAATTGGCGCCCTCTGTGCTTCAAAAATGTAAATATAAGCATGAACACTTTCTCGCTCAAAAGAACTGTTCGATATACTTTTCAACATTAACAGGCCAATACGGAGATACATACGCACTAAACTGGTGTGTGTTACTGCTATGACTTTTGTCAACATTAAAATGCATTCATATCAGTCTAATCCACTGGCAGTTTGAAAACGTACCAGTCCGTGCTTGCATTATTATATTCGGCTTTGATGTACGCTTTGGATATAAGAATGTCTCCCTGTAAATGATATATTCATGCTTTTAAGCAATCTGAATGCGCAAAAAATGAAAACTTGCATGACAGGATTTGACACAACTTGGTCAAACCATATAATCATTCTGGTGCATAATCCTTTCTTATTGTTTTTCTTTCATCAGTACAATTTATTCATTGTTATTACTATACACGGATCGATGTCATTTTCTCATCATTTATATCATTTATAGATTATTATAAAACAATTCAATATCAAATTTTCATAAACTATTGAAACCCTAGGTGCCATTTTTCCATCCAAACCCTATCGTCTCGTGGAATATGAAAATTAGAAATTATGAAAAGACAGGTTATGTTGATGAACCAAAAAATAATGATTATTCTTTTTTTTTTTTTTTTTTTTTTTAAATATAAATAATTATGTTTCCAATAACTACATAACATTAGTTTTATAATTATTGATATTAATGTTATGCAAGTATCTACTTAATTAATAATGTTACATTAATGATGTATTAATAATACAATAATGTTAATCTTAATAATGATAATCTTACATAAATATAGTTTTTTATAATGTTACATTAATGTTAATAATATTACCTTGAAGATGTTTCCTTAACAATGTTATGTTAGCAATGTGATATTAATGTAAATAATATTACATGAGTATAATGTTAATATTGACTAAACAATAAATATAATGCTTGAGGAAATAGTGAATTAAAATCTTTATACCATCAATAAACATCATTGCATTTAAATGTTCATAGCATCAATAAACACCATGAATTATAATGTTTGAATACAATTAATTTTATATCGGTTTGAGAGATATTTTATTCTTAAACGATATTAAATTTTGATGAATAGTTTATTCTTAAATGGAAAGACAAAACAATAACTCTCAATATGGCTCATTTCATTCAAGTTATTCATTTTATTACATTTAAAATGTCACAATATGGCTTAATTTTAGTGTTTACCTCTTACTTTATGAAAGTGAAACTTAATCTCTAGTGTTTTTACTACTTAATTCAATGTCATCTTCTTGTATGTCACAAATATTGATGTCAACCTCATAAAATTATTGCTCTCTAAATGTGGCTATGTGACACACTCTTCAATGTAAACTACAAGACCAACTTCAAACACAAAATATATTTCTCTTGACATCTCTGAAATAATGTTAAGTTAATGGAARTYGATTTTTCACTTTTAAATCGTGTTGYTATATCACATTGTTTTAGAGTGAACTCTTWAAATATTACTATTAAAGTMTCTCATTATGCAATAACATTGACATTCAATTCAACGATATGCGTGATTATATGGGACAATGTTTTATAAAAAAATTCTTGACCATACTAAAAACTTCTTCATGCCCCAATATAACCCTGAAGGAAAAAAAATAAAGTTATATAACCATTCATGGTGACGAACGTACAATTTCACAATAGTAAAAAAATATGAACTTTGCAATGTGACATGACATATTGGAATGTCCAACATGAAGCAACCCCTTATGGAATGTTGCATTTGCGACATAACTCGGAACGTAAAAATTCAATATAACTCAATCAACATAAACATCTCAATGTAACATAACCGTACTCATCCTTAGCAAACCTCACTCCACCATAGAGACATCGAGACCCATGGTTATGTTGATATAATCCTTGCAACATAAACAAGCCCTTGATTTATGTCACAATGCAACGTAACAATTGAGGAACAAAAGATTTCCTTATAAGACATCCTCATTGAATATTAGAATGAAACATCACCATTCTCGAACATCTCACTTTAACATAACTTGTAATAACTTTCTCTATTTCAGATAACCATAAATGAGCGGGATATGTTGTGTAATTTCGTAAGGATATTGAACCCAACATATCCCTACACAAAAATTGCAATCTGATACCCATGGCCAAACATTAGAATATGGTCAATATTTCACTTTGTCACATTGTGGCGAACATTTCCCTATGTTGTGATGTGTCGAACATTTCCCAACATTGGTATGTCTCAAACTTAGTACGCCACATTGTCACTATCGTATCCCTACATCGCAATGTGACAAACATAAATTGTCTATGTCACAAACATTTCCTGATGTTGCAACCTAATGAACATAGTAATGTTGAAATGTGACAAACATAGTAATGTTGAAATGTGACGAACATATTAACATCAATCTGATGAACATAGTAATGTCACAATTTGACAATCAATGCAATGTCACTATGTGATGAACATTGCCCTATTGTTGGAATCTAAAGAGTCGTCCCTTTTGTCACAATGTGATGAACATTGCAACGTTGCATTATGAAAATCAATGTAACGTCATAATGTCAAGAACATACCCCTTCCATCGCAATGTCACGAGCATATCCTTGTTGTCACATTGTGATGAACTTTGTAATGTCACAATTTGGTGATCAGTGCAACGTCACAATTTGATGAACATTTCCCTATTGTTGCACGGTGACTAGCCTTTCCTTATTATCGCCATTTGATGAACATGGTAACATCACATGAAACATCGCCATTCATCAAACATCTCACTTTAACATAACTTGTAACGACTTTCTCTATTTCAGATAACCATAAATGAACGTGCTATGTTGTGTAATGTCATAAGGAGATTGAACCCAACATAACCCTACATGAAAATTGCAATCTCATGCCCATGGCCAAACATTACAATATGATCAACATTTCACTTTGTCACATTGTGACGAACATTTCCCTATGTTGTGATGAGTCGAACATTTCCCAACATTGGTATGTCTCAAACTTAGATGAATGTCACACTGTCACTATCGTATCCCAACATCACAATGTGACAAACATAAATTGTCTATGTCACAAACATTTCCCAACGTTGCAACCTAACGAACATAGTAATGTTGAAATGTGACAAACGTAGTCATGTTGAAATGTGATGAACATATTAACATCAATGTGATGAACATAGTAATGTCGAAATTTCACAATCAATGCAATGTCACTATGTGATGAACATTGCCTTGTTGTTGGAATCTGAAGAGCCTTCCCTTTTGTCGCAATGTGACAAACATAGTAATGTCGTATTCTAACAAACAATGTAATGTCACAATGTCACAAACATACCCCTGTCATCGCAATGTGCGATCATATCCTCATTGTCACATTGTGACGAACTTTGTAACGTCACAATTTGGCAATCAATGCAACGTCATAATTTGATGAGCATTGCCCTATTGTCGCAATGTGACTAGCCTTTCCTTATTGTCACCATGCGATGAACATGGTAACATCGCAATCTGACAAACATTGTCACGTCGCAATCTGACAAACATTGCCTCATCGTCACAATGTGACGACCATTTCCTTGTCATGACAATTTGACGAACATATCCCGACGTTAGAATTAGACAAAAATATTCTGACGTCACAATGCGACAAACCTTTGCAAACGTCGCAATTCAATGAACATAACCCATTGTGGCAATGTGATGTACACACCCAATATCGCAATGTGTCAAACATAACCCAAAATTACAATGAGACAAACATTTCCCCACATTGCAATGTGACGAACATTACCCATTGTCGAAATGTGATGTACCTATTCCAACCCGATAATGTGACAAACCAAAATCCTACGTCACAATGTCATGGTCATAACCTTACGATGTTATGTGATGAAAAGAACCCAAATTCACAACATCACAAATAAAACCTGATCCCCACTATAATGCGATAATGTCATAGTAAACCTTGGTTAAACATAATCAACATGGCCCACCATAATCAACTCCACATGGTCTGCAAAGGTCATCCATGGGCATGATCAACCATAGTCATCCCATGTCAACCATAGTCAAGTATGGTTATTGATGACTGCCCTTCCCTCAGGTCGGAAGGTTGGCGTCAACAGGATCTTTTCCCTTTTCACCGGCCCGAAGAACTCTTGATGGCTCTTCTATTTCCCTTTTGGGAAATCTGCACCCACAGTCAACTTCAAGAAATTTCCCCCTTTATACCCCGGGAGGTCAGATTTCGCACCTTCGCGAATCTGGTGGTCAAGTGCCCTGTCTCCAATCTCCAAAACCCAAAAATACTCAACGCTGACCCTTCCTCTTTCCCTTTCGGGATTTTCCCTATCGCGATTTCGGCGGTCCCGGTGTCAAGTAACTTGTTCCTGCGATTCCCGAAACCCGATTTTCAGAAATTCTGATGCACTCACAAAATTGACTTTTCAAATGCCCCTTTGCTCCTGTCGGGACTTCGGACTTCACAATATCAAGAATCCTAATGCAAATTTTTTGGAACTTCACTCCACGAAACTCCGAAATGGTCAACTGGATTGACTTTTACATCTATAGTGTGCCACCTGTCCACCTCGCTGGCTCTTATGGTCCCACACCGTCCTTTTATCCTTTGGGATTTCGTGTTTCGTGATATCGCGATTCCCGTTGCAAAGTTTACGGGACTTCTACCCACGAAATCCCGAAATAGGAATTCGCTTGCCAATCCAACGGCCCTTGTGGCTTGGATCTACGGTCCTACTCCTCCTGAACTTAGAACCTTTCGGAACATTCATTGTAACTACCCTACTCCTCCATGAGATCTAACGACTCACAGGACTTCGTGGATTCTCCCCAGAGAATTTCGGCTGTTCGTTCTTCCTCGTTACTACGCTTTCCTTCAAATTTTCAAGGTGCTTGGCCTCGAGCCTTCCTTCGCTCCTTCGAAGGTTCAAATCCTTCTGAACTTTTCCACGACTTCAAGTCTCCTAGAAAAACCCCTGCTCGCACTCCTTTGCGACAGACTTTCCAACTCTTCCAAGTGTTGAATTCCCTTCGACTCTGCGCACTCCTGTAGCACCAGTCCCTCAACATTTCACTCAGGTTCGCAACCCCGAGAATTTACTCAGCCTGCGCACTCCTTACATGGCTCCTATGCCCAACTGCTCTTCTGAGGAAATGAGAACAAAATCTCTTTATCCCGAGCTTTCATAGACAAACCTCTGAACCCTTTGTCAACGCACTCCTTGCGGACAATTCAACTGCACTCCTTGCAGGAACTCTTGCTCAGATAGAGAAACAATTGAAACTCATTCCATTACCCTTTCCTCTCTGATTTCAAACATTCAACAAGAAATCAATCATACATAGCATAAAAGCAATTGCATGATAGAAAGAGTAAACCATTCATGAGTATAACATTCAAAGATGCATATGCAGAGAATATATGAACACCATGAGTCTGAATCACAACTTTCTTATATTAATTCAGAACTTTTGTACATGGAGTCTGCTACACAGCTCTCTGCTTCTCTTCTATGCTCTTCCTACTCTTCATAATGCTTATGTTACAATACACAATGAGGGTGTCTATATCTCGTTTCCCTCTCTCATTCTAAACTGTCTAATCTAACATTCAATTTCTATATACTTGCATTAACTACTATAAATGTCTTCTACCTACTAAGGACGAGAGCAGATCTCTCAAGGTCCGTTTACATTATACAAGTGCACCTTCATTTAATTGTTTCAATTAAGGTTGGCACATTTTCTTCAAGACAATTTCAAAATTTATGTTGGGCGCTTGTCCAGCTGTCCTTGGACTCCGCGCTGGCTCGCTTGAGATGCTCCTGCATCATACTCCCTGGCTTGAAAAATTTCATGGGCTCCTGTCCATGAGCTCGTGCACTGTTTGTCCATGCTTCTAGATCTCTGCCTCCATCCCCCAGCTGGCATCTTCAACTGGATGGCCTCTCCACTTGACCAAATACTGAAAGTATTGCTTTCACCTGGTCTTCTTTCTCACTCTTCTATCCAGTATGCGCTCCATCTGAGGCTTATCTGCAACTAGCATCTGCTTTGTCCACTGGATCACTAGCTGCTCATTTCCTGTTCCTGCTTCCTCAACTTTATATGGGTACAAATCTGAGATATTGAATATCGAAGAAATTCTAATCCCATCGGGTAATTCAATCTCATAAGCATTCGCCCCAAATTTCTTCAAGACCCTACATGGTCTGATTTTCTTCATCTTCAGCTTATTATATGTTCCTCTCGAGAACCTTTCTTTTCTCAAATGTGCCAGAATCAAATCACCAACCTCGAACTGAAGTTGTCTCTTGTGTTGATCTGCTATGCGCTTATATTCCTGACTTGAATTCTGCAATCGCTCCTTCACTTGGCTGTGAAGTTCCTTCATCACCTTTGTGAATTCTTCTGCACTAGCGCTCCTAGTTGCATTCTGTTGTGAATCCCTCTGCTCAGAAATTCCTCTCGGCTGCACGCCATAGACAACCTGAAACAGAATATTCCCTGTGCTCCTATTAACTGAGTCATTATAAGCAAACTCTGCCTGTGGTAATATGTTGTCCCACTGGCTATGGTGTTCTGTCACCAGGCTCCTCAGCAAGTCTCCCAGACTTATGTTCACCACTTCTGTCTATCCATCTGTTTGAGGATGATAAGCTGAACTAAAAGACAAGTTAGTTCCCAGCTTCTTCCATAACATCCTCCAAAAATGTCCTATGAACTTAGTATCTCGATCCGAAACTATACTCCTTAGTAAGCCGTGAAGTCGAATGACTTCTTTAAAAAACAGATTCGCAATGTGAGTTGCGTCGCTAGTTTTCTGACATGGAATAAAGTGTGCCATCTTGGAAAATCTATCCACCACCACAAAGATTGAGTCAAATCCTCTTTGCGTTCTTGGCAACCCCAATATGAAATCCATGCTGATTGCATCCCACGGCCTCTCTGGTATTGGCAATGGTTGATAAAACCCTGCATTCTGTTTCCTTCCCTTTGAATGCTGAGAAATTCTGCATCTGTCCACGAATCTCTTGAGGTCTGCTCGCATCCCCGGCCAAAAATATGACTCATTTAACTTTGCGAATGTCTTGTCATGACCAAAGTGCCCAGCCAATCCTCCACTGCGTTTCTCCTTCAGAAAATTCTCCCTCATGGAGCATTTCAGAATACACAGTTGATTACCCTTAAACTGTAATCCTTCCTGGATCATGTATTATGTCCATTTGCTTCCTCCTCCGAGAATCGGATTCTCAGCTGCTTCATACACCTCCTTAAAATCTGGATCATCTCTGTACATGTCCCTGAGGTCATCAAAACCTAAGGTTTTGATTTTGAACTCCTGCAATAGCAAACACTTCCTGCTCAAAGCATCAACAACTTTGTTAGCAGTACCAGAAATATGTTTAATCACAAAAGTGAAGTTCTACATATACTCAACCCATTTTACATGTCTCTGATTTAACTTTTCCTGTTGAGTCACAAACTGCAATGCATGATTGTCACTGTACAAGACAAACTCCTTCGGGATCAACTAATGTCTCCATTTTTTCAATGCCTGGATGATAGCATAAAACTCCTTATCATAAGTGGAGTATTTCACTTTCGCTTCATTCATCTTCTCGCTGAAGTATGCTATCGACCAGTCTTCCTGACTCAAGACTGCCCCAATTGCAAATCCACTTGCATCGCATTTCACTTGAAATGTCTTTTGGAAATCTAGAAACACCAAAACTGGTTGTTCCGTGATCTTCCTCTTCAACAAATTAAAACTCTTCTCAGCTTCTTCTGTCCAGTGAAAAGACTTATGTCTTTTCTTCACTGTGTCCATCATCGGTGCACTAATTCCATTGAAATTCTTAATGAATTTTCGGTAGAAACTAGTCAATCCGTGAAAACTTCTCACCTCAAAGGTATTTTTCGGTGATGGCCAATTCTTGATTACCTCCACCTTATCTGGATCCATCCTCAACTCATCTGCAAAAATAACAAATCCCAAGTAAATGAGCTCTGTCTTCATGAATGAGGATTTCTTCATATTTATCAAGAGCTTCTCCTGTTGTAGTCTCTGCATCATTGTAGCCAAATGCTTCAGATGCTCTCCCACTGTTTTACTAAAAACCAGTATGTCATCTAAATACACGATAACAAATTTTCCGATGAACTCCCTCAGGACTTCGTTCATCAACCTCATGAAGGTACTCGGCGCATTTGTTAAGCTAAATGGCATAAGAATCCATTCATACAACCCTTCATTTGTTGTGAATGTTGTCTTCCATTCATTACCTTCTCTCATGCGGATCTGATGATAACTGCTTTTCAAATCAATCTTTGAAAAATACTTTGCTCCACTCAAGCAATCCATCAGATCATCCATCCTTGGCAATGGAAATCTGTACCTGATGGTTATCTTGTTGATTTCCCTTGAGTTAGTACACATCCTCCAGCCTCCATCTTTCTTCGGACTAAGTACCGTTGGAACAACACATGGACTCAAGCTTTCTCTAACCAAACCTTTGTCTAACAACTCCTGGACTTGTCTTTTGACCTCTTCATTCTCTTGTGGCATCAATCTATATGCGGATTTGTTTGGAAAACTAGCTCCTGATATGAGATCAATATGATGACTCACACTTCTGATCGGTGGCAACAAACGAGGTAATTTGTCCACTACTATATCAACGAACTCTTCCAGCAGTTCCTGAATCTCTTCTGGTAAATCATCCACTCTTGTGCTAGTCAAAACAATATTTGGTTTCTTGACCACAATGAATTGCGGTTCCTCCTTCTTCTTAACCTCTATAAGAAGTTCCTTCCCACTCATGAGAAGTACAGTGTTGCTTACTTCCAGTTTCACCTCCTTATCCTTGATTGGAAGCAACATGTGAGTCCTCCCATTATTCTCTAGGGTGTATGTGTTCATTCTACCATCATGAATCACATTCCTGTCATATTTCCATGGTCTACCCAGTAATAGATGACAAACATCCATAGGAATGACATCACAAAGTATCTTATCATTATATCCTCCTATCTTAAATTCTACTAAACATTGTTTAGTGACAGTTACCTGGTGTCCTTTTTGTAGCCACGAAATTCTGTATGGGCTTGGATGATCAATCATCTCCAGCTCCAGCTTCTCTACCATTTCTGTAGAAACGAGATTATCTGTGCTACCACTGTCCACAATGACCTTGCATACCCTATCCTTGGTCTTACAAGCAGTCCGGAAAAGTCTGGTTCTTTGGACTGAACTCTCCACTTCCTTTTCTGGTGTCAAAAGAGCTTTTCGCATCATCAGTGAACTTCCGCCTTCAGCATCTTCTGCCTCAACATCTCGCCTCTGTGCCTCGACGATGTGAGCTTCTCCTCCTTCTTTCTTTTTTTCTGGACACTCGTAAGACTTGTGCCCATTCTTTCCACATGTGAAGCATGTTATTACTCCACCTCTTCCTCTTCCTCTACCTCTAGTACAAGGAAAAATATTATTATCAGCATAATCTCCTTTCTGCTCGGTATGTTGTCCTCTCTGTTCAACATATTACCCTCACTGTGAGATTCCACCTCTCTCAGTTAGAGTCTGAGGTTTCTTCCAGTCCTCCTTGGGCTTCTGATATTTATCCTGGGCAACTGATTTTCCTCTGGGCTGACTTCTGCCTCTGCCTCTCTGACCCTGCTTTCGGCTCAACTTCTCTTCCACTTTCAGAGCCATCTGATAAACATCTTCCACCGTTCGGACAGTTACCATGCTCATCTCATCCTGAATGTCATATCTCAGGCCATTCCTGTATTTGGAAACTTTTTCATCATCGCTTTCCTGATGACCTGCCCTGATGTTCAACTTATAGAATTCTTTAGTGTATTCTTTCACTGTCACCACCTTCTGTCTCATGTTTTGCATCCCTCGAAATAGAGTAATCTAGTAATCTTTGGGGATGAATTTCGCCTTCAGCTTCGTGATTATTCTATCCCAGTTTTTGATATTCTGCTTGCCTTTGCAGCATCTGTCAGCTTGTAGCTCATCCCACCACAATGTTTCATGTCCTTTCAATCTTGTGACAATATGCATGACCTTCTTGTCTTCTTCAACATATTCATAGTCAAAGTATGTGTCCAGAGCTCTAATCCAGTCTAGAAGCTCCTCTGCATCCAGATTTCCCTCATAAACTGGAATGTCCATTTTCTCTCTTGAACCCATTCTTGCAATAGCTCTGATCAACCGTTTGTTTGCTGCATCTTCTGCTGCAACTTCTTCTTCATGTTCAGGCTCAATTTCACTTCCAGAATCACTAAGATCCCCAGCACTGACTGTGCGTCTTTGTGCTATCTCCATGTCTTCGAGTCTAGCTCGTAGATCACGCATCTCTCTCTCCATGGCTGGATCAGTCATCTACCTACCTCCTCTCCTCAGCATTTCCCTCTCCTTTGGTGGATCAGGTGTTTGCCTGTCCCTTCTCCTTGGCAGCATGGTGAATTCTCTTTTTCTCTGCTATAGAAAGCAAAGAACCTTTCTGAGCTTTGATACCAAATGATGACGGCCCTTCCCTCAGGTCGGAAGGTCGGCGTCAATAGGATCTTTTCCCTGTTCACCAGCTCGAAGAACTCTTGACGACTCTTCTATTTCCCTTTCGGGAAATCTACACCCACAGTCAACTTCAAGAAATTTATCCCTTTATACCCCGGGAGGTCGGACTTCACACCTTCGCGAATCCGGTGGTCAAGTGCCTTGTCTCCAATCTCTGAAACCCGAAAATAGTCAACGCTGACCCTTCCTCTTTCCCTTTCAGGATTTTGCCTATCGCGATTTTGGCGTTCCCGGTGTCATGTAACTTGTTCCTGCGATTCTCGAAACCTGATTTTCTGAAATTTTGATGCGCTCACAAAATTGACTTTTCAAATGCCCCTTTGCTCCTATCGGGACTTCGGACTTCGCAATATCGCAAATCCCAATGCAAAGTTTTCGGAACTTCACTCCATGAAACTCCGAAACGGTCAACTAGATTGAATTTTACGTCTATAGTGTGCCACCTGTCCACCTCGCTGGCTCTTATGGTCCCACACCGTCCTTTTAGCCTTCGAGATTTCATGTTTCGTGATATCGCGATTCTCGTTGCAAAGTTTACGGGACTTCTACCCACGAAATCCCGAAATAGGAATTCGCTTGCCAATCCAACGACCCTTGTGACTTGGATCTACGGTCCTACTCATCCTGAGCTTAGAACCTTTCGGAACATTCATTGTAACTACCCTGCTCCTCCGTGAGATCTAACGTCTCACAGGACTTCGCAGATTCTCCCTAGAGAATTTTGACTGTCTGTTCTTCCTCGTTACTATGCTTTCCTTCAAATTTTCAAGGTGCTTGGCCTCGAGCCTTCCTTCGCTCCTTCGAAGGTTCAAATCCTTCTGAACTTTTCCATGACTTCAAGTCTCCCAGAAAAACCCCTTCTCGCACTCCTTTGTGGCAGACTTTCCAACTCTTCCAAGTGCTGAATTCCCTTTGACTCTGCACATTCCTGCAGCAGTAGTCCCTCAATGTTTCGCTTAGGTTCACAACCCTGAGAATTTAGTCGGCCTGTGCACTCCTTGCATGGCTCCTATGCCCAACTGCACTTATGAGTAAATGAGAACAAAAGCTATCTATCCTGAGCTTTCAGAGACAAACCTCTAAACCCTTTGTCAATGCACTCCTTGCAGACAATTCAACTGCACTCCTTGCAGGAACTCTTGCTCAGATAGAGAAACAATTGAAACTCATTCCATTACCCTTTCCTCTCTGATTTCAAACATTCAACAAGAAATCATTCATACATAGCATAAAAGCAATTGCATGACAGAAAGAGTAAACCATTCATGAGTATAACATTCAAAGATGCATACGCATAGAATATATGAACACCATGAGTCTGAATCACAACTTTCTTATATTAATTCAAAAATTCTATACATGGAGTCTGCTACACAGCTCTCTGCTTCTCTTCTATGCTCTTCCTACTCTTCATAATGCTTATGTTACAATACACAATGAGGGTGTCTATATCCCATTTCCCTCTCTCATTCTAAACTGTCTAATCTAACATTCAATTTCTATCTACTTGCATTAACTACTATAAATGTCTTCTACCTACTAAGGATGAGAGCGGATCGCTCAAGGTCCATTTACATTATACAAGTGTGCCTTCATTTAATTGTCTCAATTAAGGTTGGCGCATTTTCTTCAAGACAATTTCAAAATTTATGTTGGGCGCTTGTCCAGCTGTCCTTGGACTTCGCGCTGGCTCGCTTGAGATGCTCCTGCTTCAGTTATGATCGACCATAGTCAAGCATGGTGAAGGTCAACCATGATGAATCATGTTGAAGGTTAACGCAATGGTCAATGATAGTCATAGTTAAGGCCAACTATGGTGAATGTCATCCATAGTCCTGGTAAACCATGGTCATGGCCAGTCATGGTAAACCATGGTCATGGCCAGCCATGGTCATCTATACATAACAATTGTCAAACATGGTTAACCATTGGCATCCATGGACAACCACATTCAACCATGGTCATGATCAACCAAGGTCAACCATAGTATTACATTACATTACATTAAAAGATCTCTCCAGTTATGTAATATCTCTCCAGTTATGTATCTCTCCAACAACCACTGTTATGATTCAACCAGTGTAATATCTCTCCAGTTATGCAACAACATCTCTCCAGTTATGTAATATCTCTCTGGTTATGTTACATCAATAGTATATTTTACATTACAAGATCTCTCCACTTTTAGATATTACATTACACTTATGTAATACATTAGCAAGATCTCTCCAGTTATGTAATACATAGTATTACATTACATTATAAATTTATTACATTACATGTATTACATTATAAATTTATGTATTAATGATTTAATTTATACATTACAATGTAATAACGCATTACTAAATACATTAAGGTCAATCTATTACTACTTTATTAATGTATTATCATTGTATTAAACTTTATTAGTATTTTAATATTTTATTAGTAATTTAATACTTTATTAATGCATTTAATGTATTAAATGTGTTAGTGTATTTAATGATGTATTAATTAAAATGTATTACTACTTTAATTATGTATTTATTAAGGTATCAATATTTTAATAAATTATCTGTTAATAAATTATTACTTTAATTATGTATTATTAATGTATTAATTATGCAGTAATGTACTAATGTATTGTTAATGTATTAACATTTAGCAATATTTTACTAAATACATTAAGGTCTATATATAACTACAATATAAAAATGTTAATACATTATTTAGTAAAACATTATTTAAAATGTTAATACATTAATGCATTTAAAATGTATTAAATGCATACAATGTGCTAATGTATTTAATGATATATTAATGTATTAAAATTTATTAATTATATTAAATCCATTAAGATTAATGTATTAATTAATTAGTGTATCAATACTTTTATAATGTATGTAATGTATTATTAATGTATTAATTAATTAATACATTAATATAACACATTAATGTATTACATTAATAAGTTATTATTATATATTATATTAATGTAATAATTAAATAATACATTAATCATATATTAATGGTAGTTTCCAAAGCATNATGTATTATTAATGTATTAATTAATTAATACATTAATATAACACATTAATGTATTACATTAATAAGTTATTATTATATATTATATTAATGTAATAATTAAATAATACATTAATCATATATTAATGGTAGTTTCCAAAGCATGCTGGCCGTCAACTAGCAACAACCACTTTATAAAAGTAGTGTATATACGCCGATCGATGTCATTAATTTTAAAAGGTGGAAAATGACGCCGATCGGCGTATATCAACCACTTTTATAAAGTGGTTGTTGCTAGTCATATAAGGTTGAAAGATTTTGTGGATCTTAGATTTCATGCTTGGGAAAGTAATGAAGGGATGTTGTTCTACATGATAGAATCTTACGCGGATGATTTGTATTTACTTGGCGGCATGAAAAGTAATTTAATATATACCTTCCACCATCAATTTGTTTAGATTAAGAATAAAGTTGCTTGCACGCCTTAAGTTACTGTGGAGTATGATTAACAAAGTACTTAGATTTCTTGCGTGCCATTTAATAGTGTTATTTAGGTGATAGTAAGGTTGGATTCAAATTCGCTTCCTCTAGCCCCATGGAATAAACTTACTTATTCTCTTACACCTTGGATTATAAATTGGTAATTACCTTGCGCCTTGATTAAATGCAATGTATGGATGATGGTGGGTTAGTTTACTAATTGTGCCATAAAAATCACTTGATTACGCTTTCGATTACTCGCGTGCAACGTAACTATGTGGATGTAGGAACTCCTAAGTACTTATATTAACTGAGCTCATTATAATAATGTTGATTTAGGTCCAATTCAATACTTGGATCAAACGTGCATCTTGGATGTTAGTGACAATTTGTGATTGAAATTATTGATTGACCTCTTCACACATTGAACCTAATCGATGATTTACTGGTGCCATGGATATTACTGTGATTCTTATTGGGATATTTGCTCACATTTGTTAATGATGGTGCATGTTTTAATTTAGTGAATAAGATTAAATGCACACTTGAATAATGTATTGTATAATGTTTAGATCTTACTCTTCTTGTGAGCATTGAAATTTTATTGTGACAAATGATGGCTAGGTGTCAAATTTCTTGCGTGCCTTGGAATAATTGTCAAATTGGGTTGACATCACTGAGCCTTAATTTATGTTGTGCATGACTGTTTAGTAACTAGTTTTATCTCACACTTCATTTAAGTTGGCTTGTGAATGTTCTCAAATTATTTACTCTAGCGTGCAACAATTAATTGAATATTAAAACATGTGGTTGATGGGTTGATGGTGTTATCGGACTAATCAGTAGGTGCAGACACTAACTGATCTCCCTAGATCCACCTAGATCTAGAACAAAACACACCAGAACATGATGTTTTCCTTAAGTTTTAGATATTGAATTTACTAACTAAAGAGGGATAGGTGACATACCATTTAAATGTTGCTTCCTCTCACCATCGCCATCTTAGCTCCATTCCAACACTCATACAATGATGAACCTGCAAAAGAACACAACCAACCAAAGTAATAGTAATAGCATAAACTCAATATAAACCTATGTATGTGATCAAGGAATCATACAATAAAACACAACAAGCTTTATAGGAAAGAATCATATTACTTTATCATATTAAATGTGAAAAATAGATTACAACCATGGCCTTGATGTCGTAAGGTCCCTTCCAACTGTCCTTCGTTCCCCACACACTTTGACTCCAAGAATTCTGAGAGCATAGATCTGATACTATTCACAATCTATCTTGACAAAGAAAATCTCAAAGCCACTTTAACCAAGCTAATAATTCCAAGCCAAATCCAACTTAGCTAATCCCAAAAGCACCAAAAAGCTAACCAAATCTCAAAAGCTAACTTTCTCCATGAGAAATCCTCTCCTTTTATAAGTTGAAGAGGATAAGGTGAGGAGGTTAGGATGATCCCACTAAATCATGAAAGTGAGTAAGATCCAAACCATTCAGATGCC
>SNQJ01S0029718.1:106014-165846 GCA_010110895.2 Picea sitchensis | reverse complement strand
TGTGTAACAAAGGGCTCCCCAAAGTATGAAGTTAGAACAAAGTGATAGCTGAAATACTTTGTCGAGTGTGTGTAGGGAACAAGGAACAGTCGGTCGGAAACTTGCCAACAAACAAGGAAATGCAGTACAATAATATATCATCACTGAGGTAGGCATTCCCATAATCAGAATACAAATGAATCAAAGCATAAATGTCGACATGCGAAGATCCATGTCAAGTAAGACAGGTCATGGCCACCAAACATGCACTGTGGATCCATGCCAATATGACTCAAATATGAACATAGCCACCAAAAATACACTGTGGATCTATGTGTTAAAGACTCAAATTTGAACATAGACACTAGACATACAATGTGGATCTATGCAACAGTACACTAAATATACTCCAACGCAACCTGGATCTGTCAGAAAATATCCAGGGTCTTCATCTCCGCCACTCTATGGTACAAATCTAACCATGTGAATACATATATCGAAGTCGAACATGGTAGAAACCACTTGATTACCAGTCATTAGTGTATACCATTAACAAGCGTGAGGGAAATCACCATTAATGTCAATGACTCCCAAGGTACACTAGTACAATCCAACGAATGTGAATAAATGAGCTAAGGTCGAACACTCGATGGAATCTCCCGATCAGGGGTCAATGATGAAAACCTACCGTCGAAAGCGAGGAAACCTGCCATTGAGGCATGCAAGTTCCAAGGTACCAATTAGTTTCTAAGTATAATTCTTGGATAATGAGTTGAAGTCGATAGGAAAAGACTCGTCACAGGAGGGCCTTAATGTATCCCACATCAATGACATGAAATAAGTAACAAGATTTGATGTAGGTCAGAGTAACAAGTGATTCAGGAATGACTCAGGGATGGACGACGCAATAGAAGGCTTAAGGACTGTAGAAATGGCTGATGCAATAGAAGGCTTTCTGGGTTGAACTTATCTTTTGAACATATTGACGACGCGACAACTGTCTTGGAAATACTGACTCAAAAACAAGGATCACAAACCAATTTGTAATCTTATAAAGGATTATGATCAGGATACAAGTGGATTTTCCAACCTAGACACAAGGCAAGTGAAAGGGTTTCATGTTCAAAAGCGACTCTTCCATGGAATACAGGTTTAGATACATTTCTTTCCCAATTTTTCCCCCACTATTTCTGGCGAGTACCTCTTTATTTTTACACAAGCTTGAGGAGGATAACATATGCTTGTCAATTTAAGTTCATCCTTTGGAAGAGTCCCTTAGAGTATGTTTAATGAACCCTAGGAAGGAGTGGTTTGGTCCCATATGCGCCTTTCGATGTTTGTTTAACGAGTCCAAAGAAAGAAAACTCACGGGTTTTTCATGTTTAGAGAATTTGAAAAAACACTTAAAAGAGAACTCTTTCAGTTCCTTTTTCATAAAGTAGTCTGGTGAGACCAAAAAAGAGATAAACTATTGCTCAACAGATGTTTTCTTCAAATACTTTAATGAGCGTGAAAAGAACAAGGTTGCTCAACAATATTTTCATGTTTAGAGAGTCTAAAAAGAGCTTAAAGGGAACTCCAGAGGGTTCCCTTTTTGTATAACCTTTACGAGTCCGAAAAAGTGATAAAAGTATACTCGGTTACATTCTCATTGATTTACGAGCATGAGAAAGAACAAATACTAAGCTCGGTAACTTATTCTCATGTATTTACGAGAATGAGAAAGAACAAAGACTAAGTTCGGTAACTTATTCGCATGTATTTACGAGCATGATAAAGAACAAAGACTAAGCTTGGGATTGTTTTTATTTTTACGCACGACATTTCACTAAGCTTTAAAACAAAACAAAACTATGCTTGGGATAGATTTGAATTTTTACACAAGATTAAAACCAAAACAAAACTAAACTTGGACCTGGTTTTCATTTTACATAGCTTGAACGAGAGAGTATAGCAATTATGAGTGGTTTCATTTTACACAAGCTTGAACCATAGAAAACTTATGCTTGAGGTAGGTGGTTTCATTTTACACAAGCTTGAACCATAGAAAACTATGCTTGCAACTTCCCCAGCTTAAGAAACTAGAGCCGCTAGTTTCTTAAGCATGAAGTCCAGAGGCCGAGACAAATGCCCCCCAAGCTTTGTTCCATCCAACTACAAAAGATGAATGAAAGGAAGCTTCAAATACTAGGCGAAGGACTTGACTCAAATGGGGGAAAACTATTTCATTTTAGCGAACTTGACCGCGACAAGAACTATGCTCGTAACCTCTGTTTCATTTTTTAAGCGAGGTTGCCGCAGATAAAACTATCCTTGTAAGTGGTTTCATTTTTTAGCGAGTAAAATTAGAAAAATATGCTCAAACCCTCCATTTCATTTTAGCGAGGTTTGCCTCGGAGGCGCTAAAACTATCCTCGAGTCTTCTTGATCATGCATTCCAAGGCGACAATGCTACGGAAGGAGACCATGTCAGGGGAAAAACTTCGGTCATGGCTTCCACGAGGTCTTCATTTGACGGAAGAACACACTCTGGAAGGACACCATTTTTAGGGTCACGACAAGAGTAAAGAGACGAGGCTCTAACAACCCTATCGAGAAGAGATCACCATGTCAACCTCACGGATCTAAGTCATCAGAAATTGAATCCATAGGCGACAATGCCACATAATTAACATATGGCGGGGGTGATACTGCATGCATATAAGAACCATTTAGGGGAGGCAATCCGGTTAGGGTCAATGAATGAAATTTGATCCAATAGTCACAACTCATCCATTCATTGAGGGAAAGATATCACCACGAAAAGAGTAGACACAATAGCTTTCAGCATAGACATAATCTCTCCCAAGGAGTAATGCAAAATCAAAGGGGTCTTGGACTACCATGGCGTCAATAAACCAGTTTTCCCTCCAAAGTTACGAGAAACTGAGGAAAGACTCCTAAAAGGTTGACTGAACAACCACGATTTAAAGATAATAGGTCGTATGCTTAGAGCAAGTGGGATAACCCAAATCTTGCCAAGCAATGAGACAAAATACCAACAGATGAACCTTCATTTATCGTCACGAGGAATGTCGACCCTAAGAAACACAATATTTATGTCAGAAGGGAATGTAAGGAGGGAGAGATGAGGGGTCCTAGTTAGCACACCCAATCAAGAATGGATGAAGCGTCATTACTTGGAGGGGTTTTCACGAGAGAAGGAGGAATAGCCACTAGCATGGTAGAATCTGTATCAACAAGAAAAGCATTAGGCGTGTCAGGTTTACTCTCTAGCGGGGAAGTAGGATCGATCGATGGAGAGTAAACCTGATACTACCCACATTTTTCTTGGGTTTCATTCTCCAAGAAGAGAATGGGGTCGATAGATGGAAGCGGATCGACCACTTGGGTGACACTCTCTAACGGGAGGGTGGGATCCCGATCGAGGATGGGATCGGATGTACTTTAGTTTCACTCACGAGGGGAAGTGGGACGGCCGAGGATGGTATGGGATCAACCACTTTGTCAAATGATTCAACTAAGGATGTGACCAAAATGACAACATGATCAACCGGATTAACCAACGAAGGGACCGGATTAATCGCTCCATCAACTACAGGTGCGTCAATAGAAATATTGCGATAAGCAGTTGGAAGTTGGGCTGTGAAACAATCATGTCTTCTAGTAATGTTGAGCTTCATCCATATGAGGACAAAGGTGAATGAGATGACTCCCTGCATAACACCGCTCTACGGAACCTTGACTCTACTTTTCTAACTGTAGGTATCATGGTTGACGGGGGTTTGTCATCATGTTGTTTAGAGGCTAGCGACATGGGTTGGCGAGATATTGTATACCATGCTTCTATAACCTTGGATAGACCAATGCAATCCTTAAGAATATGGCTACCGCCCACAAATCCGCAAAGAGTTGCCAGGCTTATGGGTTGTTTGGGGTGATCTTGACATCATCGTGTACTCCCGGCCTTGGTCTGATGCTTGGTTGTTTTCCAACATGTTTGATAGTGGTTGGAAGTTTGGATGCTTTCTTATCTTTCTTCTTCTTAATCTTGCTTTTCTTCTTCTTCTTATTCAACTGGGTTACTAGATTCATAACTTTCCTTTCGGCGAAGGTAAACGAAGCGACAAAGTGAAGAAGCGAAGAAGACCTTACTAGTGAAGAAGGTAAAGTATCAACATGAGGTTGATGCTCATTGAAGTGCTTATGACCGAAGCACTAAATTCCAGGATTACTTGAATGGAAAACAACCACACCGACAATCAGTCATTGTGAGACACGGAAGGCTCAAAGTAGTGATATTGAGGAGGACCAACATTTCCATGAAGGGAAAAACAAAAGGTTCCCATGGGCGGGGGTTCCTTCATTGGTCATTCGGTGGCAGCCATTAAATAAATCCAATCTAGAGTCCGCTAGGAAAACAAGCGACACACACTAAAATCTAGGAAGCAAGCAAACAAACAAAACCTTCTACAATGAGAGCACTAGTTGGTGATGAAATCAGCGTCGCGGGAACAATGTAAAGAAGAGTAGATAAAGCCCGGTGGAAAAGTTACGTTGTGACACCTTAGCGGTTTACCTTGGTGCAAGCTCCCACACATGTCACGTGGGTATACCCTCAAGAATTGCGATGAGTTTGGCCAACGTCGATTCGAGAATGCGTGAACGCCCCTCCACAATCACCTTGTGGCAAAGACCCTAAAGAGATAGGCTACTAAAGGTTACCACAAACAACAATTAGCGGGAAACGGAAATCATGATCCGATCCACCGCGCCAAGGTAGGGTGTAATGCAGCAGAAATCAACGAGAACTTCCACTCATCATTCTTGGTATACCTTCAAGTGACCCATGTAATACATGCAATCTCTACACCAAGACTAACAAAGGGTGAACTTTGCCGGTCTCAATCACGGCCCTCATGATTGACCCTTGTGTTAGAAGGGCTTCCCGAGGACAAAATGTAATAAGTGGATTTAACCGCTCCCTAACTCAGATTCTATGTTTGTTTTGCGACTTTGGAAAGTTATCCATCACACCTATTCCAAATCCCTACAACTAATCCTAATGTAGGTTTGCTACGAGAAAATATAAAAATGTCATCGGTTTTATAAGTATTTTATGGTTGTTGTTACTCCAAAGGAGAGATAGGCATTGAACCAATGGTGTTTTGACCGAATCGAAAATTATGCAAGATATGAAGATGCAATCTTTTCATTTCGATGAAAGGCTATGCTACGAGGAAAGGGAGAAAACATTTATCATTCCATATGCATGATATGTCCCAAAATAAATTAAACTCATCAATATCAAGATTCTCAAAAATAAGAAAAGGTTCGAACACCAATGCGATTCATAATTTAAGATCAAAATGCCAAGAATCATGCAAATCGCTACGCCCCTAAATGAAAGGATGCCCCAATCTAATATAAAGAAAGAAATTAAATCTTTGTTTCAAAATTTCACTAAAATCAATAATGAAGACTTTCTTAAAACAAAGAAACCCAAACTAAAGTTTTGCTTTTAAATCAAACCTATTAGGGAGAAATTTGATCTTTCCCTACTTGATTCTTAAAGAAACACGTACTGTGAAAGACACTCAAAGCAGCGGAATAGTCCTTCAAAACCAAACAAAGCAAAGATGGATAAAGCAACTCAAAGAATGTCAAAAAGATTGTAAGCAGAGATTAATATAAGCTTTAAAAGTTCAATCCAACTATTCAAAGAAAAACTAGGCATCAAAAAATGACAAGACCCAATGAAAAATTTACAAACAAGTTCGCGAGAGCGATTGTATTACGGTGCAAGAATCAAAGATTCTCACAGGATAAACAAAGGTTATTTACTTGAGGGTTACTTCAGACTTAACACGAGGAGTGCAAAAAACTAAAGATGTTTCGTAGGCCCACTAAAGGGAATTACCAGTCACGATAATTCACATAACAAGCAAAATTTGAAAAAGGACTAAATTTGAGTGAACTTTTCGATCCAGAGAGTACGGATGGATTTCCCACAGACTCAGAGACCATAGAACAAGCAATCAAAGGAATGGAAACTAGAATAACTAGGAAACGATCCGTTCCCTAGTGGAGTCACCAATTTTGTTATCGGCGGACTAATTGGTAGGTGTGGACGCTAATTGATCTCCCTAGATCCACATCTAGATCTAGAAAAAAACACACAGAACATGATGCTTTCTTAAGTTTTAGATATTGAATTTACTAACTAAAGGGGATGGGTGACATCTGGTTTAAATGTTGCTTCCTCTCACCATAGCCATCCTAGCTCGTTCCAACACTCATACAATGATGGCTGTCATATTAAATATGAAAGAGATTTGCAACCATGGCCTTGATGTCGTGGCGTCCCTTCCAACTACGTGTTCGTTCCCCCACACACTTTGACTCCAAAATTACGAGAGCATAGATCTGATACTATTCACAATCTATCTTGACAGAAGCAAAATCTCAAAGCCACTTTAACCAAGCTAATAATTCCAAGCCAGATCCAACTAATGATCCCAAAGAAGCTCGAAGCTAACCAAATCTCCAAAAGCTAACTTTCTCCCATGGGAACTCCTCTCCTTTTATAGAAGTTGAAGGGATAAGGTGGGGAGGTTAGGATGATCCCACTAAATCGGCAGAAAGTGAGTAGATCCAAACCATTAGGATACCACCTCACCATGGAGTTTCTCCTTCTAGAGATTTGAAGCAGCTCATTTTCCGTCACAAGCATTCTTGCACCCTGCCTATAAAACCTGTAGTGAACCCTCTCGCCTTCCATCCCTATGGTTCATCTACGAAATCGAGGCATTCCTGCACCACCGCCTCTCTCTTAACCTACTGAACTTCCCTTTTCTGAGGGTTTTACAAGGGGAAAATGCGGCTGCTTTCTCCGAGGAAAAGTTCTTCTCCCTTCTCTCTTCGGGAATTAAGGCCATTGACCCCTCTAAAGGAAACATATATGTTTACATCATTAGCAGCTCATAGGGATGATGAAAATAATATAGCATCCTTTTATAAGTTGAAGAGGATAAGGTGAGGAGGTTAGGATGATCCCACTAAATCATGAAAGTGAGTAAGATCCAAACCATTCAGATGCCACCTCACCATGGAAGTTTCTCCTTCTAGAAGATTTGAGAAAACGCTCATTTTTCCCACGTCTAAGCATTCTTGCACCCTGCCTATAGTACAAACCGTGAACCTATCGCAACCCATCTATGGTTCATCCTGCGAGAATCAGGCATTCTCGCACCCTGCCTATATAGCAACCTGCGAACTTCCTTTTTTACAGGGTTTTTACAAGGGAAAATGCAACTTCTTTTCTCAGGAAAAGTTCTTCTCCCTTCTCTCTTCAGGAACTCAGGCCACTGACCCCTCTGAAGGAAACATATATGTTTACATCATTAACGCTCATAGGGATGATGAAAATAATGTGTAACAGATGGTGTCTCTCTTTTTATGATGTTTTAATTTCCTAATGCGACACTAAAAGAAAAAAAAATTGACCGGTTGTACGTCGCTTGTTTTCGTAACGGAGGGGCCGTTATAGGACTGATATCTTAAAGGACCTAAGGGGAATACTGTATATGTCTTGAACATGACACTTTTGTCTCTTGGGTAGTAACTATTACAAGGAAAATATCTCTATGGCTCAAGTAAACCACAACAGACGGAAATGACTATAGAAATCAACTCTATCCTGAAAACATGCTATATAAACCAATATGCAAGCGAGATAAGACAGAGGCCTACCTCGTCTAGATGTTTGATGAAGTCCACCGTTGAGCACTTGAACCCAAAGCTATATACCTACAACTAGTTCTCAACAAACAAGAAAAGTAGGCATATGGTGATAATACAAAAACTTAGCACATTAGATAGCATAATCCATTAATATACATAACAAATATGCCCATGGATAATAACTCATATATTTGCAAGATATCAATTGGATGGGAAAGGAGTATTTCTATTAATAAATGATTAGCGGAAGTGAAAATATTATAGACTTCCATGTCGGCATGGTTCAGAACTGAGAAACTAAGTTCCTTCCAGTTGGGCCTCCACCACTTCAATCCTCCACCAAAGGCAAGATCATAAGAGAGAAACAATGAGGTTCTCAATCAATAAGGGAAGAGCTTGGTGGATGAAAACTGTGTTAAGACTTAAAGGAAAAAGGGATACAGACTCAATATGAAGTAAATAATTTCTCCATAGTAACTTTGCTATCAAAGTTGAATTCCTTCTTCTTTTCCATAGATCAAAATTGGCCTATTTATAGCCTTCAAAATGGAACTGAAGGGCCGAGTCGGAATGTTTCTAGTATATTGAAGGCCAAGGATCAGAGATCCCCTATCGTGACATGGAAACTTGACATTTAATTTTCATTTTCTCGCACTAATCCTGACATACGCAGGTTGTAGTGGAGCAGCCTGTGTATATGCATGTTGTATAGTGTCCAAGATGCGTACACATGGAAAAATATTAATTTTTGTCTCTGGATTTTATCAACAGGGAAGATAAGTCTACATAGGGAAATGGAATAAGTCCCTCTGTGTAAGATTGCATAGGGTGAGGAAAATATTTCTATAATAGATTCCCCCTAATGTGTGAGGTCAGAGGAGTATCTGTGATGGCCAAAATGTATTATAAATAACCAAGAAGTGGAGTGGTAGGAGACCAGCTAGAAGAACTCGTTGCTCATTACATTCTACACTGACTTTGCATACATTGCTTCCAATAAAATTACACTGCAGATCCATGTGAAAAATATACTAAACAAGTGTCTGTGGCCATGAATAGACAAATACAAATGTGGTTACATGCCAATAGTTATCATAGTCATTCACAAGGCCTAGTAGAACCAACCTCAAAACCAATATGAAGATATATGTATACCATGGAGTACAATCTGATCTCCCATGATCACTAAAGTCATATAGGTACTGGTCCAATGAAAAGGAAGCAACAACTTAGGAAAGTTGCAACCACATAGTGATGTCTTCAAGTCTTCTACACGTTCCGCCAAGGGTGCAAGTCTACATCATGTGAATAAAGGAGTTGAGGTCAAACACAATGAGACATCATTTGATTACTGATCATTAAGGTATACTGTTAACAAACATGTGACTGCCTACCGATAATGAAAGTAGGTATCAAGGAACCGAGTACATTCTTACAAGTGTGAATATAGGATTCGGTGTCGGACACCTGAAGAATCCATCGATCAGGAGACATTGATGTATTCCCAACTGTCGATGGTGAGAGAGCCTGCCACTGATGACTGCAAGCCTCAAGGTACTCATAAGACTCTAGGTCTTGTTTCCAAAATAAATGAGATGAATTCAATGGAAAGAGACCCACTGAAAGGAGAGCATTAAGGCATCTCTCATCAGTCAGAACAAGGTACAAAGCAAGAGCTTCATGATTTGGTGGAAATCAGACGAAGAACATGCTCACGAACAAACAACCCTGTGCATGTTTTGCATGTTCCAAGTGCAAGAAGTACACGGAAAATACCCTCTGAATAACAACCAATGATGGAAAATGCTGACAAAGGTGAGGAAACCACCAATAAGGCTAATGGAATCCAAGACACTGCACGAATCTTAATGTGTGAATATATGTCTTGCCATAGAAAATAAGGAAAACCATCCAGTCAATGACTAATGATGAAATGTCGACTGTTGGGTTCAAGGTTACCTACCAATCATGAAAGTAGGGTCGGGGTGCATGATAGGACTTATAGTATCATGTGATTCTGAGATAAACGGAGGGTATGGATGACATGCAAAGTCAGGAGTTCTAAGGAGTGGACGACATAGGTTGATAAACTTCCTTTGAACAAGAACATGAGACATATGGAGGACTCCGATAGCATAGATCCAATGATGAAACCATGAGATGTAGGAGGCATCAATGAAATTCTCTATAGGGACTGGAAGAGTAACCAGTCGGTAGAGAAGACTCTGTAACAATCTCAAATTCCTAAGGCCATGCTAATCCTAAAATTATGATGATGAATGGACTCAATAATGTTGTGCTATGTTCAAAGGAGACACGACTGCTGCCAAAATAACATAATACTCCCTTCCCACCCACCTTTTTTTGTTTTTTCATAGAAAAATGAATGCTATGATATAGAGGAGGAAACAAGTGTTGCAAGTAAGAAAAAATAGCTCCAGCAGTGGAACATACCTATTCTCAATTCAAGGAGATGCATGCGGGAGATGGACACTCGGGGGAATGTTCCCTCCTAAGTATAGGGTGTCAAATTACGAAGAATATAAACAAGGCTTTGCTTGGTTGAAGATGAAAAATTGCTGAGGAAAATAGTTTATAACGCAAAGTGAGAACTGACTATAGGCTCAATACTGCAAGCAAGGGCATGAGATGCAATCATAACTTAATGCCAAAAAATGTTTTCTTTTATGTATTTTAGTCTACTTGGTGTGAGAAAGGGATAAACTTGTGCTAAATAGACATCTTTTCAAATCCAATTTATGAGTGTGAAAGAGACAAGTTCACTTGGAAATCTTTTCACTTTTTGATAACGATTCAGAAAAGAGCTTAACTAAGACTCACGACCTTTCAAGTCCAATTTTAACAAGTGTGAAAGGGAAAAATCACTCGACAATCTTTTTTCTTTTTAAAGACAAGTTGGAAAAGAGCTTAAATTAAACTCGTGGGTGCTTTTCTAAGAAGCATGTAATGGGGGTGGCCAAGGCTCCCGTGCTAGACTTCTGTCAAATGTCAATATCTCATGAAGAGCTGACACAAGCTTGGGAAAACCCAAAGCTTTCCAAATCGAGGATGATAAAATAATTGCAGAGGTTACCTTATCTACAATATATTGAAGAATGCCCCTTATATGGAAGGGTATAGAAGAAGGAAGTCGAGTCTCTACAAGATTATTCCAATCAAAGGAAACCACCCTAGGACTTGGAGGGAGCATACTCGAAGAGAGTGTAAGGCTCCCTAGTGAATAAGGTATAGAACTAGAAATGTTAAGGACATGGTCGAAGGACACATCACCCTTCAAAATAAGAGTGGGATTTACCAAAGATTGCATCGGAAATCTAACTTCCTTAGGCTTGTCACTCTCCAAGAGAAGAGTGGGATTGAATGAAGATTGCATCGGCATGACCACTTATTCAACATTTGGTTGAATAGGATGCAAGACAACAAGGTCAAGGGATGCATCAGCCCCTAAAGGAAGAGGGGTGTCAGCTAAAGATTGCATCGTCATGACTACTGTGTCAACCAAAGAAGTTTGGGAAGCCAAAGATGACTCAGAACCCAAAGGGCCCCTAGGAAAGGACCATGCTTCTTGTACCATAGCAGTAGCAGGGCACAAACGAGTAAGGTGATCTCCTTTGTAAAGCCTACAGAGGAATTTGGGCTTACGTCTTACACGTCTAGGCTTCTCAATTGTATGAATTCCCCTAGCATGACTTGGAGTGGCTAGTGACATGCTCCCAACATGACTTGCAGAGGCTAGTAGAAAACTCCAACATGACTAGCAAAGGTTGGTGATGAATTCCCAACATGACTAGCAGAGGTTGGTGATGAATCAACATCATGACTAGCAGAGGTTGGTGATTCATGTGCAGTGCGACTGGAAATGACTAGACTTGTTCCCCCAACATGATTTGCGGCGGTTGGTTGTTGGTCTTCAACATGACTAGAAGAGGCTCTCGACCTATCTCCAACATGAATACCAGAGGTTGGTGATATAATGCCAGTATGTGGCTGACCCTCACAATATGAAGTTGAGGAAGGTAGGGTCCAAGGATAACTAAAATAGGAAGTGCGGAAAGGAATGGACCTACCTATCGAGACAGGCCTACTAGACATGGCATAAACATGGTGAATCAATGCCACGAAGTCGAAAGTACCCATAAGGGAAGAATACATTCCGACAATGATATTCTCAGTTGTCTGATGAGAATTGCCGATCACAAGAATCGAAGGTCCAATAGATTCATTAGGACTAGAGTATGTAAAGGATAATTGGTCGATCGTCATGATATTCCCTTCATGAGGAAAAAAAAGAGTATGAAAGACAGACGATACGACAACAACCATAACATAGGTCCAATTGTGTCCTAGTAATAAGTTATAATCTAGAGGTGCATCAACTATCTCTACCTCCACCTCTACCGTCTTCCCACCTAACTGGACTAGAAAATAAGGAATAATACCATGAGGGAGGATGGAATGATTGTCAAAAGCAGTCAACCTGTTCGATGACTTGGAAAGCATTGGATAATTGAGAGCTTTCCAATAGATAAGGGACATCACACACATAGTAGCACCTTCATCAACAACTGCATGTTTGATGGTATACTTTGAGTACTCCACGTGGATTGGTAAAGCTGCATGGTAAGGCAAGTGAGGCTTCACATCTGTGACATCAAACTTGATAACTTTTGAGCCACTGGGTTCTAGATATCCTAAAGCAGATAGTAAGGCATTCCTCTATGAAGGACATGTCTGGAGTACCTCCAAAGATGACGTCTCACAAGGGATTTGACCCAGGTCCTCAACAATAGAGTAGTTATGGGTGGCTCTATCATTTGGATTGTGGGTAGAGTGCTTGAGTAATCCTTTCAGAATACGAGGCAGTGGATCTGGTTTCTCAATCTGTAAAGTCATCTCCGAAGGAGGAGGAGGAGATTCTAGACCAGGAATAGCTTGTGAAGAGCTATAATCTTGAGATCGAGTGGCTACATTAACTTTTGCATCGACCATATTTATACATAAATGGTCACCATCTTGCAATGACAGATTTTGACTCCCACCAGCCACATTTCTAGCATTTGAGGAGCTCAAGGCCATGTGTTGATTATGTGGGAATGGATTCATCAACATGGTGGGAGGTAGAGATAATAGCCTCGCATCTTTTGCAAGTTTGGGGCATAAATGGATAAGGTGATCATTTGTGCAAAGCTTACAGGGAAACCTCACCTTACGTCTTTCTCGTTTTCCCTCTCTAGCATTATCATTTGTCTTCTCATTATTACCATTGTCCTTGGTTTTATTACCATTTTTCCGACCCTTACGAGTATTACGTCCTTTCTTATTATTCCCTCTTGGTTGTTGGTTACTGTTTGGGTTGGCCGACGATTGCACAGAATGGACATCCGCTGACTAAGTGGAGTTGTAAGACATAGATGAAGATGGCCCTCCTATAGATGGGTTAAGAGACAGCTCTTTCATATGTCTTTTCACTGATTCTTCAGACTTTACATTGGCGACACCTACAATGCCATCAACATGAGGTACAAGATTTTGTCTAGGGTCGTAATTTGACCGTGTTGCATCTAAAAGAAGGTGTTATAACATCCCAGACTTAGCATATATCAAGTCTAATTGTTGGGCTCTAAAGATCTCCTCTTCCTCAGTGGTAACCCTGAAAGTAGCAACATCCTTCGAGATAGGAGTGTGCAAAGACTTAAGGAACCATTCTAAAAGAAATGTAGGGGGTATAGGGGTCTTAATCAACCTCTTATGTCTATGTCACTTCTAGATATGGTCTGAGATATGAGTGGTGGTATCTTAGCATAAAGTCGAAAATAATTCTTGGCCAGCATCGTAATGAATGCGCAACTGGAAGTGGTTAAGGAAAACCAACACCAACTGACTAAAAGTGCCATATGCCCCCCTAGGTAGCTCAATATACTATTTTGTAGCAACTCCGATGAGGGTGCATTGAAATAATCTTAATTGGATAGAATTGTCATTAAGGGAATTCGATGAGCACCAAAGGTTAAAGGTAGTGACGTGATCACCAGGATCCTCTCCATTATTACCCCCAAACTTCGGGATATCCAAAGGAAGCTTGGTGGGGACGAGGGGCCATTTAGGATCATGACTCACAGGGTCGTTCATTAACTTAGACAAGTTTGGCAGATTAAGCGTGGTTAGAAAAGATAGATGGGGTTGCGACATCTGGCCCCAAGCTCTCGGGAAAGATTGTGCTTGAGCAACTGCAGGCTATCCAGGGTTTTGGTAAACACCATGGCCCTATCCGAGATTATAATTCGTTCCTCCAGGCTGACCCATAAAAGGTTGGTTGGGCATCATTCCAGCAAGAATGTTCTGTTGAGGGTTATAGAAATTTCCCCCAGATGGATCAGATCCATGTTGGGGGTTTCCCAAAGCATGAAATTGACCTCCTCTGGGTGGGAATCCAGAGGATAGAGGTGGATTCATCATGCCAAAAGTATTGGTTTGGATCTGCACTGAGGAGGTAGGGTTGTAGGATGGAACTTGAGACGAATCTTGTCCGCCAAGTTGGTTGTTCTACCTAGAAGAAAGAGGGTTGGACCCGGGGTTAAATGTAGGAATTCCTCCCATATTAGGAGTTGTTTGATGGATTTGAGAGCCACCAAATGAAAATGGAGTGTAAGTAGGTGGATTTCCCTCAAGCCCAACACTAGCATTAAGTTCAACAGCTAGGATGGCATTCGAAAACTGCGAAGTAAAGTTAGGCATACCATAAGAAAAAGGACTAGAATCCATAGGGATGGACTGAACATTATAGCTCTTTGAGTGACCAAGAGACCCAAAAGGGTTCGAGGTGGTAGCTTGAGCATTCACTATAGGCCGAGCCATAGTAATGATAGGTTCCTCCAGCACTACAACCATTGAGTTTGCAGGAGTCGACGGGGTGCCATTAACTATAGTGGGTGTGGGAGTCAAAGGGCTCCCAGTTTTCTGAAGACTAGGTTCAATACTCATCCTTGTAGAATCACATGTCTGAACAATGGATGTGTGTGTACCATGCCTAATAACTATGTGCCTTTTAGAAGGAAAAGACACGAAATCTAGTGGTAACTGTAACAAGTGACGGGACCAACGAGGAGGGTGGTCCAACTCCACAATGAATTAAGACTCTAAAAATAAAAATACATCCTAAGGCGAACTAGTAATCAAAGAGCACACCAAAACTCAAACGACCAATATGCATGCAAACGAGGTAAAGTGGTTGAGTGGCCTCCCTCCCTAAAGAAGGTATGTCTCGCCCAAGATGGGCATGAGACTCCCTCGTAAAGATCAGAGGTAACATAATCAGTTATAAGGGCCCTCGTGGGATTAAAAACCAGTTGGTCAGATCCCCCCAGAGAGGCAATCCTCCATAAAGGTTGTGTGTTTTCCAATGCTTATCTGACCCAGGTTACCTACAGAATAACCCCTGCAAGTAACCTATGATACACCTAAGTCAAGAAACTAATAAACCACTGTATAACTAATGCATAGGTGAGTAGTCGTAAGTCAGGTCCACCATACGGGAAAGGTATCAAAGCCCGAAATCTTGAAAGTACCGCCTCTCACGGAGGTAAAGGCACTAGAAAGATCCCCACATATGAATAGATCCCCAGAAATATCTATGACACTAGAAAGGTATCGGGGGGATATCCCTTCAACCAAGTTCGCGTGACCTCATGATTAACTCCGATGTGAGCAGAGCCTCCTGATCTTACCAATTATACAATGGATTTCTCCACTCCCTGACTTAGACACATATGTTGATTTAATTGCCTTGAATAAGTTTACTCACAAAATCCTATTCGAAGGCACTAAATCTTAAGCTAGTTTGTGCACCCTAGAAAATAAAATCATGACTAATCAATTTTAAATTATAGCGTTAATTTTAATGGCTGTGATTACTCAATAAGGTATGGTAGTAAAACTCATGATGTTATGAATCTGCAAGAGAAGTAAATATGAAAATAATGCAAAGTCCTAACTTTAACTTTCAATGAATGATATGCTTTTAAATACCACTGCAATTTTCCAATTCAACTCTACAATTCTGAAGTAAAACGCAATCTTTCACTATATGCACTAAGATAATGAAAAAGACTCCAAAAGACAAAAATGCCAAGCAATGCAAAATGCCTATTTTTTTTGTATTTTCAATATAACAAAATTGAAAATGCATGGATTGGAAAACAACTTGATATATAACCCTACTGTGTATAGAAAAAGATAACTCAAGCAAGCTACCAAGAAGCAAAACACCCAACCCAATGTACAAGGACAATAAAAAACGAAAAGATGATGAGAAAGACTCCGCCCATAAATTCAACCAAAAGAGGGTTTCCTATCATCCCACAAGTGCTCAATAGGCACTACAAAGACCTAAGAAGACTCAAGAAACATCAAATCCCACCCAACAACCACCAGACCCAACAAACAAGCAAGGCAAACTGATGTACATGACTGTTCAGGAAAACAAAGTGTATATACGCATCTTGCAGTGAGACAACCAACGTATGTAAGCGATTGTCAAGGCAAAAGGTGTGTATATGCTTCAAAACAAGCCTAGGCAAGGGAGAAAGGCTGAAAACTCAGACCCAAAGTGAACATGAATTGTCAAGCAATGATACAACAAGAACCACAATAGAAACAAGAGCGATCTAAGGAGAAAAGTACTCCAAAACCTAAGAAAGAAGATTCAATCCCCAGTATGGTCGACAATTCCATTACGAGGAAAATCTCTCTATCGCTAGGGTAAACCACAGCAGACGAAAATGACTGCAGAAATCAACTCTATCCCAGAAACATGCTATATAAACCAATATGCAAGCAAGATAAGAAACAGGCCTACCTCGTCCAGATGTTCGATGAAGTCCACCGTTGAGCACTTGAACCCAAAGCTATATACCCACAACTAGTTCTCAACAAACAAGAAAAACAAGCATATGGTGATAATATAAAAGGTTAGCACATTAGATAGCATAATCCATTAATATACATAACAAATACGTCCATGGACAATAACTCATATATTTGCAAGATATCAATTGGACGGGAAAAGAGTATTTATATTAGTAAATGATCAGCAGAAGTGAAAATATTATAGACTTTTGTGTTGGCACAGTTCAAAACCGAGAAACTAAGTTCCTTCTAGCTGGGCCTCCACCACTTCAATCCTCCACCAAAGGCAAGCTCATAAGAGAGATACAATGAGGTCCTCAATCAATAAGGGAAGAGCTTGGGGGATGAACATTGTGTTCAGACTTAAAGGACAAAGGGATGCAGACTCAATATGAAGTAAATAATTTCTCTAGGGTAACTTTGCTCTGAAAGTTGACCTCCTTCTCCTTTTCCATAGCTCGAAATTGGCCCATTTATAGCCTTCAAAATGATACTAAAGGGCCGAGTCGAAACGTTTCCAGTATATTGAAGGCCAAGGATCAGACATATCCTATCGTGACATGGAAACCCGACATTTAATTTTCATTTTCTGGCACAAATCCTGATGTATGCGGGCTATAATGGAGCAGCTTGCATATATGCATGTTGTATAGTATGCAAAATGCGTACCTATGGAAAAATATTAATTTTTGTCTCTGGATTTTATCAATAGGGAAGATAAGTCTGCATAAGAAAATGGAATAAGACCCTCTATGCAAGATTTCATAGAGTGAGGCAAATCTTTCTATAACAGTAACCCTCACACTTTTTTCTTCCTTTTTTTAGTGTGCTCTTCTAGCACCTGCAAAATGTAATTTTGTCTCTCCAGATGAATAAAATTATGCTTTTTTCCGAGGAAAAAAATATATGTTATAGCTATATTTAATTTGAAATCATGTCAAACATTTTCAACATCTAATTAAATGTATGTAGTAATTTACTTATCCTATGTGAATTTTATGCACCCAATTTCAAGTTGATTATATTTTATTTTACTATAATAAAATTTGATATTTAATAAATGTATAAAAATAGAATTAAATATGCGATATTTTTTTCTTCTTAGTAAGAGATTAAATTACAGTAATGTTTGTCACATTGTGATGTAAAGATATATGTGTCACATTGCAACAATAGGATATGTTCATCACATTGCAATAAATTTTACATCTTAACACTAAGTCCAATGAGCAAAATGATTGACTTATAAAATGTTATCAACATTTTCAACTTCGAATTGTATGAAAATGCATGTAGTAAGCCAATTTTAGATAATGACGTCGTGAAGAATCAATGAATCCACAAGCAAATGTATTCATACTTTATTATTATTTTAGATAATGAATCATCTTTATGATGTGTTAGATAATATATTTAGGTCACTATTTTGTTGTACATATAAGCCAAATGTTTTCATACTTTATTATTATTATTATAGATAATGAATTATCTATATGTTGGGTTAGATAATATAGTTAGGTCACATATTCATACTTTATTATTATTTAAAATATTGAACCATAATATAGTTCACATAATATAGTTAGATCACTATTTTGTTGTACATGTAAGCCATCGTATTTATCAAAAATCTATTTAGTTTATGAGACCACATCCCACCCAAACAAATTTGATTTGTGATAGCAAATGAAAACTTTAAATAAAAATTTTGTGTGTAAAACTTGGTAAATATTTTACTTAACAAAGAGGTTCGAGTGCACTCTTCAAATTCATATCGTTAAAAAAAATAAAAATTCATTTCAACTTTGTCTATGGATGGAAGCACATTAACATGCATTAGGATTAAGGATTTGATGTACGAACACACTTTCACTGAGATTTACAAAAGGGACACTATAAATATGTATACACAATATGGGAGACTTTCTGTAGGTTTCTTGGAATTTTCTCAAAGGACCTTGTTTGACCTCATTTTAAATTTTTAGTAAAATTTTCATAAAAACAAACCATACCTCAATAATTTCTCCGAGGGGTTTTAAGGGCTTCATATTATTCTATTTAAATGCCTTTTTTATGTTTATATTAACATACATTAGGATTAATGATCTAGGATCTTCATTCATATTGTACATACTGTCACGAAGATTTATAAACAGAAATTGTAAATCTGCATAAACAGTCAGGGACGATGTAAATTTGAGTAGATAGTCACGAAGATTCTCTATATTTTAATGTGAGAGGGTTTGGTTAGTAAAGAGATATCAATTTAAAAAAAATTATTAGTAATTTATTGTGCTCAAGGAAAAAGCCTAAATTTCCTAAATTTCTTTCTAGGTATTTTTTTTGTGCTAGCAATTTTATATGGGTTTGAAAAGTGATAAGCTTTTAACAATTTTGGGAAATTTTAACCCATGTCATTGTTTAAAGGTTGTGTGATCAAATCAGATTATATTATTATATTCAAAAGATCTAAAATGGATGCCAACACCATAAGTGATTGTTGGTGTAATTATATTTTCAATAAATTACAATCATTTAATATGTCAATCTGGTTTCTTAATCAATAGAGTTGATGTAATGTATGTACCGATAACATGTAATTATCTATGTCTATTGAGTATAGTCTATGTAAGAAACCACTTTCAAAACTAAATACTATGTTCCACACCTTTCAAATAATACTCCACACATACAATTCAAAATTTAGAAAGAAAAATTGATCAACAAATCTATAATTCAGAATTCATACACGGGGGATGGATCTGTTCATTGTTGTCTCATGAAAGATAGAGATGAACTATGATTCTATCTCCTGGGACAACCACACAAACAACAATTAACATTATGGAAACTTAACCAAGCTTAAAAGAACTACCAAGAAGGGTAAAAACACTCCATTATAAGTGCATGTATGGTGAGATATGGAGGTATTAATTGTACCTGTGTATGCAAAGTGTAACCTAATCAATTATGGGAAAGATTGTTCAGTATGGTCGAATGCTCCATTACAGGCTCATGTATGGTGAAAGATGGAGATCCAACTTGTCCTTATATTTGCAGAATGAAAACAACACTACAACATTTGTCTAGACAAAACATTAAAGCACTTAAATGGAATAATTGTTCTCGCATACTCACACAAAGATGTCAAATCATTACTTAAAGATCTCTCACACACAACTATCTCTTATTCAAAATTACCATACATCCAGGGGACCTGCTACTAAATGTATCATGGAAACATACCAGAGAAGGAATTAAATGTTGTAATAAAAACATGAAAGTACTCTATTCACACACACAGACACATAAAATCAGAATCACATTCACAATTAATTACAAAGAGACTTACCTTAGTTGGATCAGTGGGCCCTTGTCATACCAACAAGGTATCTCTTAAGAAAACTTATAGTAGAGAAGATATAAGAACAAACATATAATCTATAAACAAAAAATATATCATTACTTCGTAAAAATGGAGGTACAATCCACAGTCATTCCAAAATCAAACTTACAACATAACTGTGCTTTATTTTATTTCTCTATACCCTATCATCTACAAGGCTGTCTCTTTTAAAAAGAAGCAACTGTTACACTCCAAGTCTAAAGAAACATGAAATATTTGTATAATTATTACAATTGGATGATACATCAATTTTTAAGGAAACTATTTCATCCTCATGACATGAAGTGGATGAGTGATGAAATGTATCGTGACCTCCAATGAACAGAGAATGTTCGAACCAAGAAAATGACTTGAACTCATCGAGAACAATCTTATTCCAACAACCAACCCTGGGAATTCGGAACAGGTATCAGACGTGCGTAGCTTCATAACTTGGTACCGGACGCACACAGTCATACAAGTCGGTATCAGACGAGCGTAACAATCGATATCAGACACACACATGCATACTATTCGGTACCAGATGAGTGTAACAATGGGTACCAGACGATCTTAGCAATGGGTAACGAACAATCTCAACAACAAGTACTAGACGATTTCAACAACGAGTACCGGACGATATCAACAACATGAACTGTTATCGTGAAGTCTTCTTAAACCATCTAGAGTAATTAGAAAGTTCTTTGAACATCAAATATTCAATCCTAATTATTAATAAATCACCATAAATTATGATTAAACATCAGTTACCTCATGGGTACACAATATTTTTTTAAAGGGTGTGTCTGATGAGAAAAGTAGGAAGAAAGTGCATCGGTATTAGGAAAAATTGGTCAGGATATGGGAAAGATAAGGAAATTGGAGGTGACAAAAAGGAGGCTCAATAGTGATTAACGCTATAGGGAAACTAAGAAGTCATTTCCATTGTGGATCAATTTCACCAAACTTGGCAGTGATTTTAGAGTTCCCTAAGATTCAAAGAAATGCAGAAACACAAAATTTGAAGAAGTGCATAAAGAATATTTAATAAACACAATAGTTTTGTGGTATTGGTATAGTACATGCTACACGTTCTACATGATTTATAAGCATCTTGTAAACCATGTTCTCCAACAGATTAAAAAGAGTGATTTGGTAAAATCCTAAATGAAAGCATAAACATAGTTAAATGCATTTCATAGTGTGGTATTTAAAAAGGTTAATTAATTATTATTAGTTCAAAATGATTTTAAAGTAACTCGAATCAACCAAGACATTAATTACATTGCACTGTATAAAATTATTTTTCATCGTATTGGACAATATTTTTTAATTACATTTCATACAAACATTTTTCATATATGAAATCAGAATAGACCCTGAAAGTCTCCTAAGATAACAAAAAACAACCATTAAAGTCCCCTAAGAAAACGAAAAAGCTTCTCAAAATTTGATGAAGCAGTCTATGGTATAGGGCCCAATGAATCATGTAAGTAATGAAAGAACGTCAACCTATCTATGTAGCAGTTTAAAAATATTTGCACATGCCTTCACAATGTCAAAACCTAGCTACTAGGATTTTTTTCCATAGGCGCTCTTTCCCTAGCTATGCATTTGCATGCTAGTTGGAGCCCAGTGTTCTTGAGAATCTACGCAGTTGTCTAGACTCAATTCCTCTCGTGAATGGTATACTCATCTTCGTTTCCTAACAGATGAGGCAAAATATGAAACACTCGAGATATGCAGGTGAAATATGAAACACTCAAGATATGCAATTAAAATTGCGTGGATAAAATTTTTGGCACAAAGAGAGATATACAATTAAAAGCACATGCCTGGTTAATTGGAAAGCTACATCCATCATGACAGGCTTCACATCCCAAATTAATTGGAACCAAAAATTACGAAAATGTCATTACCATGCCTGGTTAATTGATGGTTAATTGAAAAGATGTTGCAGATCCTACCACTTTTCACATCCATGCGGCCCTAGACACCCACCCATGAAGAAAAATGCATGGTTAATTGAAACACTGTCATGATGGTTTCACATCCCAGATTAATTGAAACTCATAATTACAAGGGAAAGCCACCATTTTGAAATGCCCACGCGGATCACAACAGGCACACCCACCCAATAACACTAAAAAACCCATATATATAAATGATATTTATATCATAAATGCTTAGAAACCTGGTAAAAAATTGATGGTGCCCACTTAAAAAAACCTAAATAAAAAATGTTAAATTCAATAAAAATAAAAATAAATCATAGTAAAACATACAAATTTAAACATAGTAAAATCCTAAATCTAAAGTGAACAGTCATTATTATGTTAATCACCTTAATCACCCTATTTAGTGACGAACAAACATATTTTTTCATGCTAGGAAGTTAATGCTTCAAATCAAAGCCTTTCATTTAATGTGATGACTAAGAATATTCTGACCAAATGAAATCTTAAAATTCCATTAATTGTGGCCATTTCCAATAGGTGTCCACCTATAGGCGTAATAAACAAAATTGATTTAATTAAAAAAAAATGAAATGAAATAATAAAAAAAGTTACAGGTTAAGGAATTGGATCCCTTTCTATGCTTAATAGATCTAGTTTTAACATGTATCTAAGCTTGCAATAATAAGTTCAACACATATATTGATAATAGATTCATCTTAAGTGTTATTTTTCATTTTAATTTTCCATGTGATAGGATTCATTTGTAGAGTAAAACACCATGTATGATCTCCCAATATATATATATATATATAAAGAGAGAGAGAGAGAGAGAGAGAGAGAGAGAGAGAGACAATTTATTGACTCAAATACATGTTCTTAATCATTAGATCCACTTAAATATTAATTTATATTTATATATTTTTATTTTGTCAATATATAGTATTATTACTATTATTAGTCCATGTCGAAGGCTTGGGACTATAGCAATCGATTTTGCATTTACCATCAATTTTAGTTTTTTCATTGATAACACAATTGTCGTTTTTTCCATAGTTGAACTTTGTTGTAAGCGATTCAATTTTTTTTTCTAGCTTCAGATTGGTCGTTCAAAACAACATCTTATTGTCGGGACGACGAAGACAATTTAATAAGTGATTTAATTGAGGAGTTGTAACGATTCATCGGGGGTGGTGCAGGTAATGGTGTCAAAGTTTGGAGAGGATATTGGTTTCCAAATCTTGTCATCGTGTTAGTTGTTGAATGTAGAATATGCAAATGTATTTACTATGATACAGTGTATAGACAAAATTAATAAATATAAATTGATTTTTGTGTACTGTATGGGATGATTTTGTGTGGGGGATTTTATGGATGGAAATGAGTTTTAATTAAGTTTTATATACTAATGTGATATAATTTTCTATCGATTTTTCATTGACTGCTAATTATTTTTGTGTTGACCAACAACCTATCGATTTTTTTCATAGTTGAACTTTGTTGCAAGCGATTCTATTTTATTTGTGGCTTCTGGTTGGTCATTCACAACAACATCTTATTTTTGGGTCAACAATGAAAATATAATAAGTGATTTAGGCGTGGAGTTGTAACGCATGGTTGGGATAGGTGCACATACTAATTTCATACAATTTATAGGCAAAATTTGATAAATATAAATAGATTTATGTGTATTTTATGGGATGATTATGTGAGGGGGATTTTATGGATTGCAATGAGTTTTAATTAAGTTTTTTTTTTGTTCGAAGTAATTGTTGTTGAGTTGTTTTCATGCTAACTTGATGTAGTGTTCTATGAGTGATAAAGACGAGGTTTTTGGGAAGTGGGGTAAGAAATGTTTTGAATCTACTATATTGATTTGAGTCAGCTTGGTTGGATACATACATGAATTGGTTATGTTCATGGGTGGTTTAGTTAGCTTTGATGTGTTGCTGGTTGAAATTTTTGTTTGTTGTTTTGTTTTGTTTTTTTGCAGGGGGAATTTAAGTGGGCCAAGGTTTGTTGCAGAGGTTGTGCAGGCCCAAGACAGTTAAATGTTGACAGGTGAAAAAGGCATTCTACGTGTTGAGATTTGGAGGAGTCTTGGTGTTGGATTTTTGCAAATCTATGTCAAAGAGTAAGAAAACATGTGCACTACTTGCTATATTGCTAGAAATATTAGAATTTGATTGTTATTTTCGTGGTGTAGTTAGTTTTTCTCTATTGCTGGTTGAAATGGTTGATTGTTGTTTTGCTTCCTTTGTAGAGGTGGTTTAAGTGGGTCAGGGTTTCTTACAAAGAAGTGCGAGCACATGAGAAAACTAAATATTGAAAGGAAAGAAAGAAATTTAGAAAGATGAAGGTGTTGATAATGTTCAAGTGTTGTGTGTTGGGAGTTGCATGAGCTGCGGTCTTGGGATTCTTCCAATATATGTCCGAGTGTAAGAAATCATGTATATTGGATGCTACATGCAAAATAAGGTTAGAAACTGGTTCTTATTTTTCATTTACAGATATTAATATTTAGTTATGTTTGTTATGAGGGTGCAATTAGGTTGCGTGCTTGTTGTCTAATAGTATATGCTTGATGCATAATGCAAGTGTCATGTTTTATTGGAATTTTCTCTGGTGTTTTACTCGATCCTTTTCTTGCACCTATAGTAACTGTGTGGGCATAAAACAATGAAGAGTGTACAGGGAAATACCTTTGGATGTGGTGCAATTAACTTTGCTATGTTGTTGGTTAAAATGGTTGGATATTACTTCTTCTTTTTTGGTTTTATCAGATGTGATTTAAGCAGGTTAGTGTTTTCTTTGACAATTTGTTGGAATCCTTCATGGTTTTCTTTTATTTTGTTTGTACATGTTTTTTCCCTGGGACAATGAACATTGAGTTTGTTTTCAATTGTTGTGAGGAAAATTTGAAGTGATTCTTATTTTGTTTTGTGAAGAAATCATACATACTATTTTATATCCTTGTGAAAGGAATGCATTGTTCCAATGCTTGTATGAATGTTTCATATTTCTTATGCTTTTGCATTTTCATGTATCTACTCTTGTTCTACATGGTCATGTCTATATTTAGGATTTGTGTGAAGAATGGACAAATGTTGTCTTGGCACATTGTTGTGATTTCACATTTTCACATTTCAAATGGTTCCACATAACTGATTGTGATGAGAAAAGTAATTTGCAAGATACATCATTGATTTATAGTAAAATCATTTTCTATGATTTAGAAGGAAAGATAAGGCTTTCAGTCACTCTATTTTGAAGATTCATAGGGCTTAGAGGTACATAGTACTAAGTACACCAAGTATAGTTATCTGGACTTCATAGCTGCGAAGGACCGATACATGAAATGATAATAAAGAAAACATTCATTCATACTATTTTGAATCCTTGTGCAACCTACACACTTATACTTAGTGTAGTTAAGATGATATGGTTTTTATCCTTCTATGAGGGAAACCTGCACACTTATACCTAGTGTAGTTAAGATGCTATGTTTTTTTATCCTTCTAGGAGGAATCAATGCAGGTCAGTGTCTTGTATGGTGACACTTTTGCGGATGCGATTTCAAATAGATCCCCATTCGTGATTGAGCACATCACATAGCTATTTTTTTGATGTTTTGTGTAGTTTGTTTTTGTGTCATGCAGTGGAAATTTGGTTTGGTTGAAATTCTATGACGTTATTAAATTAATTAGTTTTTATTTAATATTAATTTAAATTTAATAAGATTGAATATAAATAGGAAAATACATTCCCACAACTCGACAATTCAAATAGTTATCAATATTATCAATAATAGAATATTGTTATGCATTGATAGTATTCATATCTATTAGAATAAGTGTTGTTCTACGAAGGATATGTCTGTACAGAGGTGGAAAAGATATGCACATTGTCTTTAGAGTTTATTAATCCTTCTCCAGACCTATATTTGTGTAGAGTTGTGGAGGTCTGGAGTGCAGAGCAAGTAATCTACAAGATAGATCATTGATTTATAGTAAATCATTTTCTATGATTTGGAAGGAAAGAAAATGAATTCTATCAATCTATTTTGAAGATACACATGTCTTGGTTTTTGTTTAGTATTAAGTTAAATTTATTAAAATTGAATATAAATAGGAAAATACATTCTTGCAACTCGAGAATTGAATAACAAAATATTGCTATGCATTGATAACTATTAGACTAAGTGTTGTTGTGTGAGGGATATACATGTGGGGAGGTGCATAACCTATGCTCATTGTCTTCAAATTTTATTAGTCCTTCTACAAATATCTACTTGTGCAAAGTTGTGGAGGTGGGAAGTGAAGAGCAAGTAATTTGCAAGTTAGATAATTGATTTATTGTAAATTCATTTCCTATGATTTAGAAGGAAAGAGAAGGAATTTTGTTAGTCTATTTTGAGGATACACATGGCTTAGAGAGAGACGGTGATAAGTAGACCAAGTATAGATTTGGACTTCATAGTTGCAGACGACCAACATAGGGACTGATCATGGAGAAAGAATTCAGTCAGATTATTTTAAATCCTTGTGTAGCCTGCACACTTATACTTAGTGTAGTTAAGATTTTGTGTTTTTTGTCCTTCTATGAGGAATTGGTACAGGTCAACATCCCACATGACGACACTTTTGCAACTATGATTTTGTATAGTTCCACATCTGTGATTATGCACATCAGATAGCTATGTCTTTGGTGCTTTGTGTAGTTTGTTTTTGCATCACAGAGTGGATATTTGGTATGTTGGAAATTATCTAGCGTTCTTAAATTAATTAGTTTTTCCTTAATATTAAGTTAAGTTTATTAAAATTGAATATAAATAAGAAAATACACTCCCGCAAGTCCACAATTCAAATAGTTATCAATGCCATCAATAATTAAATATTGTTATGCATTGATAACATTGATAACTATTAGACTAAGTGTTGTTCTACGGGGGATATACCTATGCAAATGTGCAAAATCTATAAACATTGTGCTCAGATTTTATTAGTAATTTCGAAGGCCTATACATGTGAAGAGTGCATACTATATGTTCTTAAATTTCTTAACCTAAACTCTAATAAATGAAAATAAAGTTACATATCAAATTATGAACTGAGCATCCTTAGCTTAGTTGTTGAGTGTTTAGATTTGTAAAATATTGTAGGAAAATTCAAAGATTATTGTTCTGATGTATTGGTTATCATTCTAGTTGTCATAAGGTTTTTTACTATCTTGATCCAGTATCTTCAAAGAGATGTTATCCTGGACTATTTTGTCCTTGATTTGATTAAGTAAATTCATGGATGGGCATGGAGGAGGTATTACAGGAACAAGCATATTACTTATTTCTCTTTAATAAATGCATGTATGTCAAACAAACTGTAAAATATCCCCCAACATGTGCCTATTTTTAAACTAAGTTTCAAAGGAAATAAGAAATCAACTAGCGGATTTACAAAATAGTTACATGGCTTGTTCACATTGAGTTTTTTTAAATAATTATTGAGCTTATGCAATTTCTGGTGTAAAATGAAAGATCAGTAAAAAATAATACACATATAGCTTATCCATTGAAATAAAAGTAGCGTGCATGTATTTTCCATAACGTATAATTCATTCAAGGATTCTATTTCACATGTATGCGAGGATTTCACCATAAGCAACACAAATTGTACACTTTCCAATGAAAATCCCAAGGAGACATAGTATGTATTTATAGGAATTGTATTCCTGTATATTTGTCCATTGTAACTAATATACATGTCTGGATAATATACTAGTGCAAGTATATCCTTTCTCATTTTAAGTGTTGTTGTACAGGGGATATAACTGTGCGGATTTGTGGAAGCTATACACATTGTGTTTGTAACATCCAGTTCCACTGATCACATTCATACAATGGCTTATTCTTTGAAGACACTTGCGAGCAAGTGATCGAGTTAAAAACATGGTACATTATGATTACTAGTTTTATCTTATATGTCCAGTCTATGATTTAGAAGTTAAATTGATATGTTATTGATATCGATATATAGCTTCGACAAGTATTGTGATGAGGTTTCCTAAGTGTGTAGGAAACATAATAGGTTGAGGATGTTTATGGAATCCACATACTTCCTTGGACTCTGGATTGAGTCGTTGAGTGCACTTTTATTTTGGTTTTCAGTACTTGATTTATACACATGTGTTATATGAAGATTCAGTTATAGATTTTATGTATATGAGTTATTGATGTTATCATTGTCAGTGGATGCAGACATGATGACACCTGCTAATTTGACTCACATATGGATTAAAGGGGTCATACATAGATACTAGATGAATGAGGGAGAGGTGTGGTAGCGTCCCTATCACGACCTACTAGCACTCTCGTCGTGACCTAAATTGAAGGTTAACGATTACCTTGTTCCAATAGGTTCATGATACCGTGAGGGAGGACTGGGATAGTCACTCATGAGGATTGCTGAGGGTCACACAATAATGCGGATACCTTATTTCTCATCAATCCCTTAGTCTCACACAAGGTTGACCAATGGAGTGTTGACTCCAAGTGTTAGACAAACTTCCAAACTAGTGAATGATGAGTACCACCCTTGGATAATGGAAACAAGTCTTCAAGGGCACATCACATAAACAAAATTGTGAGTCAATAAAAATCTAGAAGGCCTAGAAAATAAAATAAATTTTAGACTTTGTTGGAAAAGAGCATGCAATTTATTATTAAAATTATAAACTAGAAAACTAAAAAAGAGATTAAGTCTAGATGTTTCACTAAATAAAACATTAAAGGGGTTAATGGATTTTTGATAAATAAACATTAGTAAAGGAAGAATAGGAATAAATTTAAGATATATGCACATGTGTGCATGATATTAATAAAAATGAATTTTTAATTAAAAATAAATTATTTCATAAGAGAATGGGCTCTTAACCTACAGTAGTATCCTAAGTGAATTAAACCACTAAATCCTAACTAAGAGAAGAGTCATAATCAAACTCAAACTCAAATTTAGTTAGGGGAGACAATAAAAGAGGGATTGGGGAGCTAAGAGACAACTAGGAAGAAAAATAGGAACTCATTGTGGGTGTGAGGAAAAATTCTTAATTGATTAAATTAAAAAGGGATTTAACACGTGAAACTTGGGGATAGTGTGACATGTGTTGTGGGTGAATAATCGTTAATTTAATTATAAAAAATTAGTTAATTATGCATGAAATGACATGTGTCAAGGTAAATTTACCTATTAAATAAATGGTGAGGAAAAGAGAAATGATCCTAATGCTAGATACATGAAATGTTGGTGAAATTTTGATTGACTAAGTTTACTTGTTTGAGTTTGGTTCAAGCTTGTGCAATAGTTGGAAGCGTCTTGTTGCGAGGGGAAGCTTGTGCTATGGAGATCTGGTTTTTCTATGCCAGTCTCCTTTGCGGCTCGAGGGGATAAGGTAGAAGAAGAGTACCCCTAGCATTGGTTGGGAGGTACCGATGAAATCCTTGGATTGGCAGGCGAAAGAAGGACGTTGTGCAAGTTTTTTTTCAATCTTCCAAATCGCCGTCAACCAACATCAACTCATGGTTACAATATTTTATTGTTATACTTATTTACTATTAATAAAGTATTGAATGTATATGAGAAACACATGTAAGGAATCCAATCTATTGAATTATGATAAGTATCTAATCTATTGAATTATTCCAAATGGATGTTTGAAGAAATAATTTTTTCTTGTATATAGTTATAATGGTGTTTCTTAAAATAAAAATTTTGAATCGAAGGGTCAAATCAATATTACCCTTGTAATTTATGTAATGATTGCATTGATTAATTGATTAATTGTAGTGGCATTATAACGACTCTGTGAATTGTAAACTCTCTCTCTACATATTCTATTTTTAAATACTAATAATAAAAATTACGATGGTTGCTTGTGGACTTCAAGAATTGAGAATACAATTTATAAGGGGGTTGTTCGAAAGTATAACTACATTGCATGTGTGTTGAAATTTTTCAATAGGTCTGAATTTAAATTTTTTAACTATTACTTCATTTTTAGCAGAAATCGTAATTTTTTTATGAAAGCTATAACTCTAGCCACTGCTCTTGAGTCTTACGTGACTCTATTAGGAGTTTGAAATATTTTACAGTTGGACATCTATTACTATCATCACTGCCATCGATAGATGATCACATATGATGGTATCATCATTTTCATTTTCACATTATTCAAAAACCTTGCTTAAGGAAGACCGATGATCATTTAAAAAATTTTCCCCAAAACTTGAGCTCTTTCTCCTGATGTTTACATCTTATTTCCTTTAACGGGATTCTGTGACTGAATTTATTCAAAATTTTAGGTTAACTCTACATCTTGGAAGGTCCAAGAGCACCTGCGTTATCACTGCAAAGATATCCGATAAGATTATAGTCTTTCCCAATTTTATATGAATTCATAACAATCTTACCCCTCCTTATAGATAGATCAATTATATATTCCATGAGAAATACATCCAAAAAAATTAGAGTGGGATCAGGAAAAATAAATTGAAAAAAAAAATACATTCCTAGGAATAAGAATGATCGTACTAAAATAACTGAGATATTGTCAGGATGTAATCATTTCACCACCCCTATGCAAATGGTGAATCGGTGGTTGTCTTGACCCTTCAAGACTCTTTGATTAACCACCGATTAAAATTTTGTCTTACATAGCTTAAATGGTGGATGCCTTAACCTTTGAAGGAAGCAAGACAACATCAACTCCATTGATTAAATCTTTTAGAAGATCAAAGGGGCAATTTTTGAATTCATGTTTCTCTATAAATACCAGAAACGAATTGTAATTGAGTGATCTTGAACACATTTTTGAATTGAAGTGGTTATTGTGTATTCGCATGCATTCTCTCTGCATTTATAATTTTGTCATTTAGATAGTAAACTTTGTTCGGGGTTTTTTTCCGTTTCGAGATATCTGCCAGCTTCTGCAATAGAGCCATTACCTTCCAATTCATCCATACCCGAAACCCCGAAGTGCAGGGCCCACTGCTTATTCACTATATCACAATTCAGGAGTTGTTGTGACTTCTTTTGTGCCGAGTGTTTCTAAACGCTGATACCCGAAATTGGGAAGTACTGGGGCCCACAGCTATTTCGTGATTTCGTGATTCAGCAATTGTTGGTGTGTTTTGTTTTACGTTTGGCATTTGTAATCATCGAATCTCGAACCCTGATTTACTTTTGTTCTTTACATTTGGTATCAGAGCCAGCAGTGCATCCTTTCAGTTGCTCAGTTCATTTCAGATTGTTCTTGTTGGTGCCCAATTTCACTGCGTAAGAGTTTATTTAATTTCCTTTCAAATTTTATATAAATGGTTGTGTCTAGTAGTAGTTCTTCTCAGGGTTCAGGTTCCTGTTCTAAACGAGAAGTCATATGACTCTTGGTATATTCGAATGAGAACAATTTTGCGTTATTAGGATTTATGGACCTATGTTATTGATGGTTATGTTGAGCTAGTCGATGCAGCAGTAGAATTGACTCTGTCTAATGATGACCATGTTTTGTTGAAGAAAAACAGGAAGAAGGATCACAAAGCTCTTGGATTAATCCAACAAGGATTAAATGAATCCTTTTTTACAAAGATTTCCAGTGTTGCATCTTCGAAGATGGCTTGGGATATTCTTGAAACTTATTATCAAGGTGTGTCCAAGGTGAAGACAGTGAAGTTGTAGAATTTAAGAAGGGATTTCGAAAATCTAATAATGAAGGATAATGAAAGTGTTGATGCCTTCATGACTTAAGTGATGAGTGTTGTCAACCAGCTCAGGCAGTATGGATATGATATTGAAAATAAGCGAGTTATTGAGAAAGTGCTGATGAGTTTACCCAAGAAGTTTGAGCTTGTTGTTGTTCCCATAGAGGAATTTAAAGACTTAAGTCGAATGAAAATTGATGAATTAACTGGTTCTCTTGTTTCTCATGAATCTAGGATATCTAGATATGAAGAAGGATCAATGGAGCATGCTTTCAAATCCCAACTTCATGTTACCATAGGCAGAGGCAAAGGAAGGTTTCATACTGGTGGAAGAGGAGGTCGATTTTCTAGTCCAAGGGACAACAAAGCTGAATCAGAGTCTGAGCAGAAGTCCCAGCAGAATCCTCCTAATTTAAGAGGGAGAAACATCAAACCCTGGAAGCAAGAAAATCATAGGTATGATAAAACTAAAGTACAATTTTATTATTGTAAGAAGTTTGGGCATTTTGCTAACAAATGTTGGAAGAAGCAGGCATATGCTAGAAAGGAGTCTGCACATATCACAAATGAGTTTGAGGATCATCAAAATCCTGTGTTTTTGACTTGTAATGTCACTCAAGAAAGTACAAATGATATTTGGTTTTTGGATAGTGGTTGCAATAATCACATGACTGGTAACAAGGATTTATTTTCATTTATTGACAATAGTATTCAGTCTGAAGTAAAACTGGGAAATGACTGTAAGGTTATAGTTAATGGTAAAGGTGTAGTTCCAGTTTACACTAAGGATAATCAGAAAATAAATATTGATGATGTTTATTTCGTGCCTGGTCTAAAATGCAATCTTATTAGTGTTGGACAACTGATGGAGAAAAAGTACAGAGTGTTCTTCAAGAACAAGGTATGCACAATCTATGATAAATTACCCAGCAGATAGTTGATTGCAAGAGTTGAGATGACCAAGAATAGAATGTTTCCACTTGTTATGAGAAATAAATTTAAGTGGTTTTTTGAATGCTTATAAAACTGGAAGTTTAGATGAATCTTGGCTATGACATTTGAGATATGGTCATTTACATTTTGGTGTCTTAGATCTGTTACAGAAGAAGAAGATGGTAAATGGGTTGCCATGTATTCAACAACCTGCAAGCTCTTGTGAGAGTTGCATACTTGGAAAACATCACAGAGAGAAATTTGTTTCAGGTGTTTCCTACAGAGAAAAAGCTGCATTGGAAATTGTCCACACAAATTTATGTGGACCTATGCAAACACATTCTTTAACTGGCTGTGTTTATTTTATGAATTTCATTGATGATTTCAGTAGGAAGACTTGGTTGTATTTGTTGAAACAGAAATCGGAAGCCTTTGATGTTTTCAAGAGATCTAAGTCTATGGTTGAGAATGAGAGTGGTTGAACCATTAAAATCTTAATGTATGATAGAGGAGGTGAATATAAACTGAAAGAATTCATTGAATTTTGTGATCTTCATGGAATTAAAAGGTTGTTTACTCCTCGATATACCCCACAACAGAATGGAGTGGCTGAAAGAAAGAATTGGACCATCATGGATATGGCTCGAAGCATGTTGAAAGAGAAGCATCTTTCAAATGAACATTGGGGATATGCAGTTCTTTTCTCTATTTTTATCTTGGATAGAAGTCCAACCAAGACCGTGAGAGATCGTGTACCTCAAGAAGCCTGGGATGGTAAGCCTTGCAATGTTTCTCATTGCATAATTTTTGGATGTGTTGCATTTGCGCATGTACCTGCAGAAATGAGGCGGAAGTTGGATGATAGAAGCAAGAGATGTATCTTTGTTGGATACAGTGAAGATTCTAGGGCATATAAACTCTACAATCCCATCACCCAAATATTTCATTTTAGATCAATCTTCAATTTTAGTTTGTTTGGCTCTAAAATGATTAAGAGGGAGTATGTCAGGATGTAATCATTTCACCTCCCCTATGTAAATGGTGAATCGGTGGCCGTCTTGACCCTTCAAGACTCGTGGATTAACGATCGATTACAATTTTGTCTTACATAGCTTAAACGTTGGCCTCCTTAACATTTGAAGGCAGCAAGACAATATCACCGCCATTGATTAAATCTTTTAGAAGATCGAAGGGGCAATTTTTGAATTCATGTTTCTGTATAAATACCAGAAACAAATTGTAATTGAGTGATCTTGAACACATTTTTGAATTGAAGTGGTTATTGTGTATTCACAGGCATTCTCTCTGCATTTATAATTTTGTTATTAAGTTATGGAATTATGTAAGTATTATATTAATGATTAATACATTAAGGTTGAACATTAATAATTTATATATAATTTTTTTTTATTAAACCTTAATATATTTTGAGTGATGTCGATAACTGTAGGATTGGAGGGTGATATGAATCTTGAAAATTTAATTGATTTTATTTAATGGTTTAGGTCATCGAAATAAAATGATGTAAGTTAAGAATTATTTTCTTAATTCTACTATTAAGTTATATATTTATGATTTGATGATAAATATTTTAAATAAATTCTAGTTATGGGTTGTCCGACTTTAATGTTATAAATGTCTCGTCTGTGAAAGATTATTGTAGTTAATTCTCTAGAAGGAAAAAATGAAATTCATGAATTATACATTGATTTTATAGATTATAATCTTGGCCTTGGAATAATAAGTAAGGCGTAAGTTGTGGAACCTCTAGATAGATATAGATAATGATGAATTATGTTTAAATTTTTAAAAAGAAAAAAAAATAAAACTCAATGTCATCCAGCTAGGAGATCCTTGATATTAAAATTTGTAAAATTGTGAAAACTTGAATATGAGAAATTGACTATTTTATACTTGCATATTACTCTAAATATATTCATTTAGATAGTAATAGAATATCTTGATATTTGATATTTACATCGTAGATTGTTTCTTGAGTTACCTAAATCGAAAGTACTCAATGTGTTTGATGTATTAATTAATTGCATGTTAAATTGTCGATTTCAAATGTTGATCTGTTCGTCTATGGTAACAAAAAAATCATACATTTTATTCCGTTTGTGTATTTACTTATCATTATAATGTCTGTAACCGGAGGGACGTTACAGTGTTTATATTTTATTAGTACTTTCATGGGTTAATACCTGTGCAAAGTTGCGGAGGTGCCGACTATATGTTCTTAAATTTTATAACCTAAAATCTAATAAATGGAAATAAATTTACATATCAAATTATGAACCGAGCATCACTGGCTTAGCTGCTAAGAGTTTAGATTTGTACAATAGTGTAGGTAGATACAAAGGATTATTATTCTGATTGGTTATTGGTCTAGTTGTCATAAGTTTTTTACTATCTTATTCTAGAATTTTCAAAGAGATGTTTTCTCGGAATATTTTTTTTCTTGATTTGATTAAGTAAATTTATGGTTGGGTATAGAGGGGCATTGGAGGAGCAAGCCTATTATTTCTTTCTCTTTAATGTATGCACTTATGTCAAAAATTATTATTAGACTTTATTTCTCTTTAATAGCAAGTGATAGTTGTTCATTATTATTAGTCTTTTTGTTTTTGTTCTTTGCCTTTTTCTTACCTCCAGTTTTCTGTGAGGGGGCAGACTAAACTGCATTCACCTCAGAGACTTGACTATGAGAGGAGGTAGAGAGCGTGGTCGGACTAGGAGTGGGTGTGGAAGTAGATCGAGGTGCAGCTCCAGTCGACTGGGATGTAGATTGAGTCTTGACACAACCAATAACGCCATCCACATGTGAGGAGGATGAAGGTTTGGATGGATCATTAGTGGCACAGGTAGCATTGGGAATCAACTCATATAAAGTACTGGACTGAGAATAAACCAAGTCTAAGTATTGGGCCCTGGAAATGGCTTCTTCTTAAGTAACTACACCACCCATAGAAACGTAACAAGCAATTGGGGGTAAAAGTGATTTTGTAAACCATTCCGCCAATAATTGGTCGGGAATGCCTACTTTGATCAACTTTCGTTGTCATCTCCATTCATGAATATGGTCAGAGATGTGCATGGAGTTAGTCTGACGGAGGGATGTCAAGAGTTCAGTACCCATCTCGTATCGAATAGGAAGTTGAAAATGGGTGAGGTAGGACATTGCAAGGGAGTTGAAATCTCAAAAGGAACCACACAGTAACTCAATATACCACTTGGTTGCTAAGCCCGTAAGTGTTCTCTCGAAAAGATGCAAATGTATAGAGTCGTCCATTAAGGAGTTTGATGAACACCATAAATGGAAAGGCATTACATGATTATTGGGATCTTCTCCAGCTTTGTCGTCAAATTTCAGAATATCAAAAGGGAGTTTAGCTGGAATCACTGGCCAGAAAGGGTAATGAAATATAGGATCATTGGTTAACCGAGACAAGTCTGGGAGATCCAAAGTAGCAAGGAAAGGTAGTTGTTAGTTGACCTGCGGGTGATATTGGTGGGGCATAGGGACACCAGTAAAACCATACACTGGGTTAGGTGGATAATTGTAGCCAGTGGGTCCTCATGCATAGGGTTGTTGCTAACCAGAGTACACGGGATTCGAGGGGGTTTGAGAAACATGTGTGAGCGGAGGATAATCGGATGGGTTTTGAGGATTATAAGTTAGATTAGGTGTTTTCCCATATGGGGGGTAAATTTTTTTTCCATAAGGAGGATATATATTAGTCCCTTGAGAGAGAGGAGGTTGTTGTAGACCTTGAGGATTATATCCCCCAGAGAACTGTGGGTTTCCCAGGAAAGGGGTGTTCCACGGATTGGGAATTGTAGACACATTATGTCCAGAAGGCTGATGATGGGCTCCAGTATGAGGCTGCACCCCAAACCAGAGGTTTCCCTCCGAGAGGAAGTTTCCTGCCAAACAAAGGTTGTCCTCCGAGAGGAGGTTTCCCGTCAGCATAAGGTGGAGTTCTCGAAATTTGTTACCCAGACGTAGGAAGACTGGCCGGTGCCGCTTAATGGATTATAGACACCAAGACCAATTCCTCCGAGTTGTTGGATAGGTATAGTACTTCTGGGTATAACCTGGGTAGTGTTGACAATGGGAGTATTTAGTGCTCTATACCCATGGGGAAGTCACGGAGAAGGCCTAGATGATAGTGGTGTACCAATGGGATCTTGGCTAACCACTATGTTACTGGTGGGTATAGTTGTAATGTGAGGGACCATCGTAGAATGGGTCATTTGGAGAGAAATAGTGGAACTTGGACCAACAGACTGCATGTTTGGATCAACATATGGTGTGGTGGAAATAATGGTTGTACCCGTAAAGTGATCTAAAGGTACAGTGTAGGTAACAGATGTTTCAGGAATTTGAGATATAACAGGGATATCTGCACCGATTCCTAGTTCGTAAAGATCTCTCACCATGCGAGGTGTGCTTCGAACTACATCAGCAGTCCAAAGGGGGTCTCCGACTTGAGGGCCCGTATGAGACCCAGTCGAAATGTCAGAAGGATCAATAACAGTAAGTTCTCCGACCGAATTTAGATGGAGAAAACGCCTCTCATATCTTGCAGGAATGTGAAAAGCCTTTAGAGAATCCAAAACAATTTGAAAATTTTCCAAAGAGTTGGAAACATCCTCTTGGGAGGTTATAATGTCGTGAACCTCGCTCTGTTGAGGAGTGCCCTCTGTATCATGAGGGGGTAAAGGGGTAGAATCTTGCATATTTTCTGGAGGAAGTCCCTGTACCCTACGCGAACGACGTGGAGGGTCGATGTTGGCAGATAAAATTCGATGAAAAAAATCTATGGCCAACTAACGAAAAATGAACAACATGCACTAATCAAATCTAGGAATCAAACCAAACAAACAAAACCTTCTCTAGAAGACCGCACTAGTTGGTGATGAAATCCAACATTGCGTGATCAAGTCAAGAAGGGGCTAGGATATGGTGGAATAGTTACGATGGAAACCTGCTTAAAGGACTTGTGTCTTGGTACAAGATTCCACATAGTAATTGTGGATTTACCCTCCAAGGAGCCTAAGTGAGTTTGACCACCGTATGTTCTAGGTACATCAAAGACTTCCCTTCACCTTCACCTTGTGTAAGTACCTAAAGATTATGGAAACTAAGGACACCAACTTGCAGTCATCCCTTGGGAGGGTATAGTTGACAGTACAGTCTGAACGTATGAGCAGGATAATGAGTCTGAAATTCCTTGAGAGAATTGAGGACAAGTGGATCAGTAGAACTCTAGAGTACACCAAATGGATTCGAAGTTCACTAAGCACCAAGACCAAATGAAACCAACTAAACCTCAAGAGGAACCCTCAATATACGATCCAACCACTACAAACAGTTGAACCACGGAGGGATAATCTTTGTAACTCTCCCGAATGCGACCACGTGTGTAACCCCTGTGTGAGGGGGAGATCCCATAAATCCTATATGACAATTGGATTTATCTATCCCTATCACAGGATGCTAATGTTTGTTTTGAATACTTTGGAGAGTTGTACTCATAGCCTAATCCAAAGTTCTAATCCTAGTCTAATGTTGCTGGAAGATCCTAAAAACAAAATGTTCTACATAAATTTTAATTAGCGTTAATTTTGCAGTTGTTCTTTACTCAAGGCTATATGAAAGTGAAATTGATGGTGTTATGACTCATTTCCCCAAAAATGCATAAAAGATGATAAGAAGTCTTTTGTTTTCACTATCAAACGCTAAGATGCAATATCCTCAATCAATTTGTTTCTCAATCAAATTCAGTGTAAAGCTAAAATTGTCATAAAATTTCTTTCTAATATCCAAAAACAATCATAAAAATGTATCCTTCTGCTTTGTGTGTGAATGATAATCAATTTGATGCAAAACTTCTAATGTCATTCAGACTTTAAGATCAACAAGATTCAAACAATTAGAAGCAAGTTTCTCACAAACAAAGACACACTCTCATTATGATTAAACAAGAAAGACAAAGATCATAAAATTTGCAAAAAGAAAACAAATAAACTCAAAAAGATTGAAAAAGGTTCGGACAAGATGACCTCAGATATCAAATGGGATGATGCACAGATCTCTGAAATTCCTCACAAAGGTTTCCACTCAGCCAAATAAATGAGAAGAAAACAATAAGACAACTCTAAATCAGCAAAGACGAAGAGTGACTTCAAGGCAAGGAAAGAAAATGACAAAATTCCAAACAAGAAGGGATCAATTCTTAAAAAAAAGAGTATTGAAGTCCAAGACAAAGATAAAATGAGATGATAAGACCCTGAGCAAGTGAAAAAATCAAAAATTGAACCTTAGAGGAAGAAACCCTAAAGGATTTTTCACAAAAAGGGGGTATCACTTTGGTGTAAGGGGCACCAGAGCGTTCCAATGCTCTGTGTAAGCCGAGCAAGGAGCGCCAACACTCTGGTAACAAGGGTAGGGGGCGTTGGCCTCTAAAAATTCAGGAAAAATGCCCAGAAAGTCAAAAAATCAAGCCAATTTAGTCAATCAACTTGAATTTGATGGAAACAAGAGCCAATCACTTAGATATAAGAATCAAATATAGTATGGAGAAGGTTAAGAAGTGGGAAAATGACCAAAAAAGATCTAGGAAAGGAAACAAAACTCAGAGCTCTTCCCCAGTGGAGTCGCCAATTTATGTTACAGGTGAATCCTCCTGCGGAGAAGTGGATTCCTTCCTGGTATCTAGAACCATAAAACCAAGACAGAAAGGGTGCTATCATTTTTCACTCACATCCTTTTAAATCTAATTAAGCTAATATACGAACAGAAAGAATAAAAATATGTACCTTGTTAAATGGTGTTTGTCCTCGCAAATTCCAAGTTGAGCTTCGATCTTAAGCTCCTCGATAGGCCCTGTAGAACAAACGAAGATACAATGATCTTCCTATTCTACTAAGATTAGCCCAAATATATATCTATCTACTGAAGACAAGTTCATGTGGAACAAACATAAAATTGAAAGAAACGAGCCAAGCATGTATGTACATTAATGAGAAAAAATGAAGAATACTTACAATCCTCTGATGAAGGTGCAACAACTTCTTCCAGATCTCCTTGTCCAACCCCTTTTCACAAGTAATCTACACTGATTATGATTCAATGACATCTCACTTATGGGATCATAAGTTTGGTGTAATTCTCAATCTCCATCTTCTTTTTACCATGAGGAGGCCTCCTTATATAGGCTTGGAGAGGCCCAACCACTTGAGAGATCTTTGGGATAATTTGAGGATTCCTCTCCTTCAGTTTTGGATCTCCCCTAAGATCATGCCTTGACCTCAGATTCGAATCCAACCACCTTCAGATATTGAGGGTATTCTTCCCTAATTTCCTCCAACAAACCAAATTTCACCCAAAAAAGGCCAACTCTCCCTCAAAAGGGGCATAGAGCATTGGAACGCTCACGCAGAAGAGGGTACAAAGTGCCAACGCTCCCTGACAGTATGTAGGGGAGCACTCCCTTCCAAAATTTACTTTTGAGTGGCTTTTTCAGTGGAAAAAGGATTTTACTCCTTGTTAATTGATTTCTCTTCTTCAAGACTAGTCTTTGAGGTGCCTTTACGATGTCGTTAGAGAGACGACATAGACAAGATAATGTTTGTGACACTTGCGACACTTGTGATATTTGTAATGACGACACTAGCCATCATTGCAATGAGTGATTTTTATGTGTAACACACCAAGATGGGTATTAAATATTTTGAGTGGCATCTGGTGCTCAAGTATCATGGTGGTATACATAGATACATCCAGGCCAAAATGGATTTTTTATACATATCGTCCTTGGGAACGACCTATTGATATTCCGTCAAAATCGAGCAAAATCTTAAAAAAAAGACACGACAATATGGGCTTGGGAACCCCTCACATCAAAAGAAGGTAAAGTGAATCCCCAACCCGCAGAACAAAGGAAAGAGAAAATACAGATAACCTCAGCATAACCATTCTAGGCTGTGAGAAAATAAGGACATCGGAAAGACAAAGAAAGATACCGGGAAGTGATGCGACTTCCATAAGATCCCCTGGAATAAGACTGTTGATTGTTGCTCAAAGAAATCATTGGTGGCTAAGGTGAAAGCCTCTGAATCAAATGCAGGTTTTGACTCTAGATCAGAACCAGAAAACGGGAAACAGATCATTGACGCGAAACTGAGTACCACCATTTCTACCACCAAGGTCTATCCCGGTGAAGCATACGAGCCAGAACAAGGTGAGCACCTATTTCATTCACAAATGTGGGTAAAAGGAACCTCGTTTTACTTTATTGTTGATAGTGGTAACCATAATAACCTAGTCTCATAAGAGGTCGTAAAGCAGCTATCCTTTCCAACAACGCCACACCCACAACCCTACACCATTGGATAGCTCCACCAAGGAAGCGATATCCACGTCAACCAAGAATGTTGCCTCTCGTACATCATCAAGCATCTCAAAGATGAGGTATTGTGTGATGTTTCTCCACTCGAATTTTTTAATGTTATTTTGGGCCAAACTTATTTATGGAAACGTCATGTTGTATATGACTCTAGGCCTCGTAGTATTATTATTACTTTGAATAGGAAATTATACAAGATACTCGAAACAATCCCATCTAGTGTTATTTCCTTGATCTCTTCCAAGCAATGTAGGAAGTTCATATCTCATACCGAGAAGTTTGTCTTCTTCATGATTTTATCTCAGAGCGAGTGAAAGATTGTGTAAATCGTAACCTTGTACAATATCTACTGCAAACAGATATTCAGAAAAGAACAGAAAAGATACAATGACAAATACAAACATTACACAGATATTTTTCCCCTGGAAACCCAAACCGGAAAAACTAACATATTTTATATTCATTCATAGTGTTACATTGTTTACAATACAATATACATATAGGAGCCAGCGGCATCCAAAACCCTAACCCAATGACCTGGATTAGTCCAAAACCCTAATTCCTTAACCAGAAATAAAAAACCATCGGCAAAAACCATGTGCTAAAAAACCACCTAAATACATGACATGTTTTTTGAGGTAGGTGTCACATTTCCTGAGGCAGAAAAAATTATGTCAACTATCACTTATTATTTCTCTTTAATGTATGCACTTATGCACTTAATGTATGCACTTCTCATAATATCATATGCATTCATATACATATTTCTTGTGTACTTATTGAATGCTAAGAATAGTGTATGCATTGATTTGAATGTATTTCATTGACCCTTGTAGTATTGTGGTATTGTTCTGTTACATTCTTTTCAATTGAATTATGTCAAAAATTTTATCAAAATTGAAGACAAGTTGTTCAGATGTTATTGGTCATGTTACATTGCAATATTTCTATATTGTTATAGTAACTATATTGCAATTCGAACAAGTTTGTAGATACAATATGCATCTTTGTTTTCAGTGTCACAAATTGCTTTTGTAATGTGATCGTGAAAGAAATCACAATCACATTTGTTCTACTTACATGTATTGGTCTGAATTTGTATATTGGCTTGCTTGTTGTAATGGAATTTTATATTGTTTCATCTTGTTCAACAAAAAAAATAACATGTGATAAAGCTTTTGCATAAAATCAAATTTAGGGATTTTGATGATTGTTTATTGATAATATCATGGCATGTAATCAACCATTTAGTTTCAATTGATATAATGATCCAGGTGGATATCGATGGCCACCCACCTTTTCTGACTAGCTCAAAACAATTTTCTGGCAATTTTGACAATTTACTAGTTTTAGCAGGTTTTAACTTCAGTGGGCCATTTTGAGGGCCTAAATGAAGGTTTTTTGAGTTTTAGGTTCTCAATGATATTCAAAGACATGATTGAGCCCCCAAAATGAATCTCCTTGATAATACCTTTCCAACAAGCTATCATACACCTAAAACGAAGTTCGTATGCAAAAGTTACGACCCCGATAAGTTGATGTAGTAACTTACCCAAATGGGGCCCACATGAATTTTGGCGCTTCATATCCAAGGGTTAGGTTTTTGGATGTCTAGGGGTTTTGGCATTCCTTTTTATTGTAAAAAGGCCTTCAAAGCCTCATTGTAATCATCTTCTTGTGAATGCAAGTAACCGTCACATCTCTTCTCAGAGATAAGCTGTCACCATTCTAGCGAGTCTTTCACACTGTATTTTTACAGTCTTTGTACATTTCTTTCATTAATAGAAATCATGTATTACTGTATATATGTGTTTATGGTTGCATCTCTGATACATTTATGTTATATTATTGGATCTCTGCAATATATATGTGCATTTCTTTGTTATATCTCCGCTCTCATTTCGTGCCGAAAAAAATCTGGATCATATAAGCAACTTGCTCTGACTAAATAGACAAATACTAAGAACAATCAAATGCAATCAAACCAAAAATAAAAAAACACATTATTATATTGTTTTCTTAAATGAGATATTTGCATTAATCTGCAACACATATGTCGATACTCATATGGAATTTAAATAGAAAACGTGAATCTTGGTAAGTTGTGGATGTTTAAAACTAAAATCTATATATGGCACAAATTGTCCATACCTTTCGTGCAACAATGGATAGTCATCCATTATAATGTAACTTCTCCTGGCCGACATTACGATTAACTGTAAATGCACATATACATGTAATCAATTAAAATGCAAGTTCCACTAGGTTCAGTAAATCGCAAATAGATTTCATTTTGTAGTTAAGAGAACTATTAGGAGTACAGTAGTTGAGAAGTATGGGATCAAAGTGAAATAACTTGTCTGATTTCTCCGTACAGTTCCTATAAAATATAATAGACATGTTGTTTTTACATGGATAAACATCTACATAATGCGTTATGGTTGAACATATGGTTGCATGAAATACAATTGTTCCCTGGTGTACATATGCACATTGTGACAAGAGAAGTTGCAGATAGTTTGGCCTTTTTCAAGTTCTTCACACATCTGTACACGTTTCACTGGTATTTAGTGATATTATAATCTACAATTAAAGTTAAATACCTAATTATATAGCCATTGCACTATAACATTATATATTGTACATAAATACCTAGCTACCACCTTTTTCTTTGTCACTGTCATTCCGATGACTCTATTAGTGCTCTTCAACTTGACTATGTCTACATAAATTTAACAATGTTCTAAACTGACTAGATCTCCTTGTTTTCACAAGAGAGATCTACAAAGGAACCAAAGCTTCATACTTATGAATTGTCACGTCTAATAAAATCGATTGAAAAAGTTGTCACATCCTTAGCATACATAACAAATTGTAATAACTAAATATACTTGGTAATTTGAATATGATAGGAAAATGAAATCAACAAAACGAATCATACCANGTTCCCTGGTGTACATATGCACATTGTGACAAGAGAAGTTGCAGATAGTTTGGCCTTTTTCAAGTTCTTCACACATCTGTACACGTTTCACTGGTATTTAGTGATATTATAATCTACAATTAAAGTTAAATACCTAATTATATAGCCATTGCACTATAACATTATATATTGTACATAAATACCTAGCTACCACCTTTTTCTTTGTCACTGTCATTCCGATGACTCTATTAGTGCTCTTCAACTTGACTATGTCTACATAAATTTAACAATGTTCTAAACTGACTAGATCTCCTTGTTTTCACAAGAGAGATCTACAAAGGAACCAAAGCTTCATACTTATGAATTGTCACGTCTAATAAAATCGATTGAAAAAGTTGTCACATCCTTAGCATACATAACAAATTGTAATAACTAAATATACTTGGTAATTTGAATATGATAGGAAAATGAAATCAACAAAACGAATCATACCAGGCATAATAAACAAGGGTTGCATCACAAAACAACTCCTACCAACTCAAAAATATATAGTGAACAATTAAACTTGGTATAACTAGATGCATAGATAATGAATAGTCTTCGTCAAAAGATAATTATGTCGAAAGGCATACACCTATTGGCAATGGGCACAAGTAATCACCTTTTAATCTAAAATTCTAATATGATGGTTAACAATTGAAGATGTTGGCATATTCTTAGTCGTCCTCCCAAATCAATGAATGTGATTTACTCTTCATAACTTCCTTGTATTTCTGAATGCATCCGTTAACCTGTTTACTTTTTAACATTTACCTAATCATATTAAGATATTACTGTAGCACTATATGATTGCCACATTTAAATGATTAACCTTTGAGATTACCACTTTTAGATTTCCTCAACTGTCCAAGCATTTCATTTTCTGGCTGCCAGTGCGTTTCATTTTCTGGTTGCCTCTATCTTTCTGATACCTTTCGGCGTTCTCCAGCTGCAAGTTAGAGGCTGTGCTAGTTCATATAATAAAGAAAAAAACATTATTATATAGGCAAAGATGACAATGATTAGAATAAAATAGAAACAATTATCATAAAACTTTGTAAAAATATAAAAAAAAAACAAAGAAAATTGTTCAATGTGAAATCAAACCTAGTAGTATATCATATGTGAGGAGACTTTTTCTTTGAACATTTGTCCACAAATCTGTACATGTATATCCTCACATAGGTATGATATTGTTTATTCATGTGTAATGCCCAGTATATAATGTGCAATTTATTAAATAACTAATTATTTAATATTCTTTATTACTTAGTTGTTAACTATTTGTTAATTATTCAATTATTAATCATAAGGTATTAAATAATTAATTATTTATTAATTATGTAATATTGCTTATGTTTGAAGACTTCCACACAACATGGTTTCATAAGCATGCATTTTATGTGTAAAGGTTTTTTCCTTGATGACTTTTCTGCACTTTGCACAGGGATAACATCACATAGGTATATGATATTATTTATTAATGTGCAATGCAAATTATGAAATATTCCAATTATTAATTATTTAATATATTCTCTCACAACTATGACTACATGCTAGTATGTACATTGTTAGATATTATATATTATAAATTTAAAAATTATTTAATATTAAATATTATAGTTATTTATCAATTATTTAATATTGAAATTTGCAATGGGCTCCTCCTTAAGTGTGAAGAATTTTATACAACTATATCTCCACGCAGGTGTGGTTATGTACCCTGCATCATGAGTGCATTTTTTAATGGGACCATGCTTGTGTGTAGAGAGTTTTGCATGGATATATCTCACTCACACGTATGTTTGTTGGTGGTGCATATGGCAGTAAAAATATTATTTAATTTTTATTAAATAAATAAATTATTATTATTTATTAAATAATTATTTATTTAATATTTTATTAATAATGAGTCATGTGTAATGTGTGGAACCATAGTTATGTAGGGATATGTTTTATGGATTATCTAATATTGTGATGTGCAATGTGTTGCTCCAAATTCATGCATTACTATGGTTGGAATTTGTTAAGTAAATAACCACTTAATATTATATATTAATTATTTATAAGAATCATAGCAGTTTTGGATATACGTCTCCAAAACTCTCGTGCAAAAGACTCCCCACAGATATATGGCGCATGCTCAAATAATTTTTTTTTAACGATTTGCAGGACTTACACACATGTATAGGGTTCTATAGGCATGGTATTATTTATTAATGTGCAATGCACTAGTTCTTATATGTAAACACTTTGGCAAAGGCAAATCCCCACACAACTATGGTTATGTAGGTCTGTACATGGTATGTGTAGAGACTTTTTCTTTGAATATTTGTGTCCACCTCGACATAAGTATTTCTCTGCATATGTATGGGCGAAAACTTTAGCAAAGGCATATCCCTACACAATATAGTTATGTACCCATAGATCAAATTTGTGAAGGCTTTTTTTTTTTTATGAATTTTGAAGAGAGATTTCCACGAATATCTTATTGTATAACTATTATTTTGTACGAGTAGATCACATGTGCATTATTGAATATTATTTATTAATTAGTTATTATTTTTTTAATATTAAACAATTAATTATTTTTTAATTATTTAATATTGCAATGTGCAATGGGTTATTGATTATGTGCAGAGACTTTTACAAATGTATATCCCTGCACATCTATGGCTCTCTATTGGTATATGCATTATTAAATATATTATTTGTGTGTTATTAAATATTATTTATTAATTGTTTAATATTAAATAATTAATTATTTATCGACTATTTAATATTGCAACGTGCAATGGGTTGTTTTTTATATTCAGAGACTTTTTCATAGCTATATTTCCACATAGGGGTGGTTCCATACCCATACCCATACATCATGTTTGCATTATTTAATGAGATCATGTTTATATAGAGAGACTTTTGTACATGCATCTTCCCCGTACATGTATCTTTGTTAGTGGTGCATATATACGAGGAAAAAAACAATTCATTCTTTATTAAATAATTAATATTTAATATTTTTTTTTAATTTGTTAAATTAATAATGATCCATATGTAGTGTGAGGGGACAATTGTATAGGTATATTGTGAGAGAGCATTATTTAATATTATTTATTTATTATTTAGTATAGGTATATCCCCGGACAAGTATGGTTGTGTACCCATACAAAAGTCTCCATACATAAGCATCCCAAAAGAATCCACACATAAGCGGTTGTGCATTGCACATTGCACATACTTTTTATGACTTAACATCTCTATATGCAAACATATTCTCAAATATGGCAAGATTTAATATATGCACAATCTTAAATAAGTAGAAGACAAGCTTTAATATCTATAAAGACTATATAATGGACGATACAAGTATGTGAAAGATCTACATGTATGCATTACAACACTTGGTCTAATAGTTATCAAGAGAAAAAAACATATTAACTATGAGAAAAACATTCTCATCAGTGAAATATACCTAGAATTTTTACTAATGTTATAGATAGTATAGTATTATTGTGCATACTCATATTGTTAACAAAATCATTTTTACATGTTAAAAATAGAAGTTAATTATACATTTAATAAACCGTAACTATATAGAATTTGCACCTCCGGACATGTATATTGCACAAAAAATACTTAGTAAATAAATAAAACACATAAAAGACAATGTAGTGATTTTTTTTTGTGTAGTTTAAAGTATCGTAAATTATTGAAATATGTATACATCTTCAGCACAACAAACACTTAGTAAATATAAGACAAATATTCAAGATCAATACATCAAAACTTCCATAGTATCACATTCACCTATGCATTCAACCATCACCTCCAACTGTATAACAAAATTTATTATTAAATTCCCATACATACACTCGTTCCTACTATCAATTACATATGTATAATTAAATTTTCTATTAAATTTCGATTGTTAGTCGAGCAATAAAATCTTCTTTTGTGGCACGCAGATTTGGTCGAATTTGCGTAAATTGATGCAGGAGCATCGCCAGCACCTCAAGCGAGCCAGCGCAGAAGAGGAAGGCAGTTGGACAAGCCAGCACAAATTTTGAAATACTTTGAAATTGTTTCGCAAACTTTAAATGTGTTAATTAAATGAGGCGCACTTGTACATTGTAAATGGACCTTGAGCGGATTTCTCTCATCCTTAGGTAAATGAGGCATTTAAGATAGTTAATGTAAAGTAGATAGAATATTTAATTCTAGATTTGATAGCTTTAGAGCGCAAGAGGGAAACGAGATATAGACACCCTCATTGTGCATTTGTATTATCATCCAGGAAGAGCATGCAGAGAACTGTATGAAGAACACCCATGTACAGACATTTGAATTAATAGAAAGAGATTTGATTCAAATTCATGGTTCGTGTTATTCTCTGTGTATGTATGAATGTTTACTTCCTATTATACATTTGCTTTTATATGCTATGTATGTGATTTCATGGTTGAGGTGAAGTCCGAGAGGAAGTGAGAATAAGGTTCAATTGTTTCTCTGTTTGAGCAAGGATTCCTACAAGGAGTGCAGTTGAAGTCGTCTGCAAGGAGTGCATTGACAGAAGGCTCAAATAGTTAACTTTTGTTCTCATTCGCCCAAGAGTGAAAGTGGGTTACAGGAGCCGTGCAAGGAGTGCACAGGCTAAGCTAAGTCTCAGAGTTGCAATTCTGAGTAAGAGTATTGAAGGACTACTGCTGCAGGAGTGTGTAGGGTCAAGTGACTTCCACACTTAACAGTGGTTGAAGGGTTTCCGCAAGGAGTGCATGCAAGGAGTTTCTTAAAGGACTTAAAGTCGTGGGAAAGATCAGGAGGGATAGGCCTTCAAGATTATTGAAGGGAAGTGCAGAGGAAATTTTCCTTGAAGGCTCTTAAGAAGCGTCGTAAGTTTACGTTGCAGGTGACGAGTTCCCAGGAGGAATACTTAGTCATTTTGTTGGTTTCATCAGGAGAAACAGACAGTCGGTATTCTCCGAGGAGAATCCGCGAGTTTTTCATGAGCCGTAAGATCTTTCGGATGTGCTGAGGGAGTTACAGCGAATGTATCAAGAGGTTCTAATTTCAGGAAGGGCGGAGCCATTGATCAGGATCACGAGGACCGTTAGATCTACTCGTGGATCGACATATCAGGATTTTGTGAGTTGAGACTCCAAATCCTTGCAATGGAAGTCGTGATATTGCAATACATGATATTCCGACGGGTGATTAAATAGTGTGGACCACAGCTGGGTTGGCGAGTGGAGAACAGGTGGCGTATTTTATCAGGATCTCACAGCGAGAAGCCCCGAAACTTGGACGTTAGGATTCGTGATCCCGCGAAGTCTGAAGTCCCGACGGGGAGACGTGACCGTGGAAAAGTCAACTCGCGAGCGTACCAAAGTTTCGGGGCATCTGGACTCGGGAGTCGGAGAACTAAGCGCTTGATATCGCGAGTAGCGAAAGCGCGATAGGATAAGTCGCGATAGGAGAAGGGTGAGGTAAGAATTGATTTGTATCGGCATTCAGGGACTCGTAAGATTTACACCCGACCCCTGACCTTTGAACTCGCGAAGTCGCGAATTTCGATTCTCCGATAAGTCAAAGAAGGGGGATCGTACGCGATAGATCTGTGGGTGCGGATTTCCCGATAGGGAAATAGAAGAACCTTGGCATTCTTCAGGCCGAGAAGAGAGAAGATCCTGTGAGAGCGTACGTGCCTGAGGGTGCGGCTGCGCCAGGTGTGGTATCAGAGCCCGGATAACTCTTTTCTTTCTGTAGCAGAGAAGAAGTAAATTCGCCGTGCCGCCAAGAAGAGAAAGGCAATCACCTGATCCAGAGGATAGGGAGGTGAGAAGAAGAGATAGGCAAGTAGAAAATCCAGAGATGGAAAGGCAGATGCGTGATCTCCGAACAAGACTCGAAAATATGGAGACAGCGCAAAGACGCACAGTTAGTGCAGAGGATCTTAGCAATTCTGAAAGTGAGATAGAGGCTGAACGCAAAGAAGAAGTTGCAGTCGAAGATGCATCAACTGAGTGTTTGATCAAAGCCATTGCTAGGATGGGTGCCAAGGAAAAAATGGATATTCCAGTTTACGAGGGAAATCTGGATGCAGAAGAGCTCCTAGATTGGATTAGAGCTCTTGACACATACTTCGACTATGAATATATTGAAGAGGATAAGAAGGTCAAGCATGCTGTTACGCGCTTGAAGGGACATGCAGCATTATGGTGGGATGAGCTACAAGCAGACAGACGTTGCAAAGGTAAGCAGAAGATAAAGAGCTGGGACAGGATGATCGTGAAGATGAAAGCGAAATTCATCCCAAGGGATTACCAAATTACTCTGTTTAGGAGGATGCAGAACCTGAGACAGAAACTAATGACAGTGAAAGAATACACTGAGGAATTCGACAGACTGAACATCAGGGCAGGTCATCGAGAGAGTGATGATGAAAAGGTTGCTAGATATCTGAATGGTCTAAGATACGACATTCAGGATGAATTGAGCATGGTAACCATCAGAACAGTGGAGGATGCTTATCAAATGGCTCTGAAAGCTGAGGAGAAGTTGAGTAGAAAACAAAGTCAGAGGGGCCGAGGCAGGAGTCAGCCCAGAGGCAAAGAAGTTGCCCAAGAAAAATTCCAGAATCCCAAGGAGGAATGGAAGAGACCTCAGGGTAAAGTTGAAAGGGGTGGAACCTCACAGCGAGAGCCATATGTTGAACAGAGAGGGCAGCATACAGAACAGAGCGGAGGATATGCTGATGGAAATACTTTTCCTCGTACCAGAGGTAGAGGAAGAGGAAGAGGTGGAGTAATCACATGCTTCACATGTGGGAAGAATGGGCACAAGTCATATGAGTGTCCAGAAAAAAATAAAGATGGAGGAGAAGCTCACATCACTGAAGTGCAGAAGCAGGATGTTGAGGCCGAAGACACTGAAGGCGGAAGGTCACTGATGATGCGTAAAGTTCTCTTAACACCTGGGAAGGAGGTGGAGGACTTAGCTCAAAGGACCAGACTTTTCAGAACAACTTGCAAGACCAAGGATAGGGTGTGCAAGGTTATCGTGGACAGCGGTAGCACAGATAATCTCGTTTTGACAGAGATGGTGGAAAAGCTGGAGCTGAAAACAATTGATCACTCGAATCCATACAAGGTTTCATGGCTACAGAAGGGACATCAGGTATGTGTCACTAAACAGTGTTTAGTTGAATTCAAGATAGGAGGGTACAATGATAAAGTACTCTGTGATGTCATTCCTATGGATGTATGTCATCTATTGCTGGGTAGACCATGGCAATATGACAGAAATGTGGTTCATGATAGGAGAATGAACACATATACCCTGGAGAAGAATGGGAGGAAACATAGGTTGCTTCCGATAAAGGATAAGGAGGTGAAGCCGGAAGTAAGCAACACAATACTTCTCATGAGTGGGAAGGAACTTCTTACAAGGGTTAAGAAGAAAGAAGATCCACAATTCTTTGTGGTCAGGAAACCGAGGATTGTTCTGACTAGCACAAGAGTGGACGATTTACCAGATGAAGTTCAGGAACTGCTGGAAGAGTTTGCTAACATCATAGTGGACAAATTACCTCATTCGTTGCCACTGATGAGGAGTGTGTCACCATATAGACCTCATACCAGGAGCCAGCTTATCGAATAAAGCCACGTATAGGTTGACGCTGCAAGAGAATGAAGAGGTTAAAAGGCAAGTCCAGGATTTGTTGGACAAAGGTCTAGTCAGGGAAAGCTTGAGTCCATGTGTTGTTCCAATAGTACTCAGTCCGAAGAAAGACGGAGGCTGGAGGATGTGTACCGACTCAAGGGAAATCAACAAGATAACCCTCAGGTATAGATTTCCATTGCCAAGGATGGATGATCTGATGGATTGCCTAAGTGGGGCAAAGTATTTTTCAAAGATTTATTTGAAAAGCGGATATCACCAGATTCACATGAGAGAAGGCGATGAGTGGAAGATAGCCTTCAAAACTAACGAAGGTTTGTATGAATGGCTTGTTGTGCCATTTGGCTTAACAAACGCGCCGAGTACATTCATGAAACTGATGAATGAAGTACTGAGGGAGTTCATCGGGAAGTTTGTCATTGTTTATTTGGATGACATATTGATTTACAGTAAATCAGTAGCAGAGCACTTGAAGCATTTGGCCATTGTGATGAAGAAGCTACAGCAGGAGAAGCTGTTGATTAATATGAAGAAGTCCTCATTCATGAAGACAGAACTCATTTATTTGGGATTTGTTATTTCGGCTAATGAGTTGAGGATGGATCCAGATAAGGTAGAAGTGATCAAAAATTGGCCATCACCAAGGAATGTATTTGAGGTGAGAAGTTTTCATGGTTTGGCTAGTTTCTACCGAAAATTCATCAGGAATTTCAGCGGAATCAGCGCAACGATGATGGATATAGTGAAGAAGCGACATAAATATTTTCATTGGATAATAAAGGCTGAAAAAAAGATTCAATCAATTGAAGCGGAAGATCATAGAACAACCGGTTTTGGTGTTGCCGGATTTCTTGAAAATGTTCAAGGTGAAATGCGATGCAAGTGGATTTGCAATTGGGGTGGTCTTGATTCAGTAAGACAGACCAGTTGCATATTTCAGCGAGAAGCTGGATGAGGCAAAACTGAAATACTCCACGTATGATAAGGAATTTTATGCTATCATACAAGCACTGAAGAAGTGGAGGCATTACTTGATCCCAAAGGAATTTGTTTTGTACAGTGATAATCATGCATTATAGTTTGTGACTCAACAGGAGAAGTTGAATCAGAAACATGCGAAATGGGTAGAGTATATGCAGAATTTCACATTTGTGATTAAGCATATTTTGGGTACTGCTAACAAAGTGGTTGATGCTTTGAGCAGGAAGTGTTTGTTGTTGCAAGAGTTCGAAGTCAAAACATTGGGTTTTGAGGATCTCAGGAATATGTATGCAAATGATCCAGATTTTGGGGAAGCATATGAAGCAGCTGAGAATCCAATTCTCAGAGATAGGAGTCCTTGGATAGATTATGTGATCCAAGAAGGATTGTTGTTCAAAGGCAATCAACTGTGTATCCCAAAATGATCCATGAGGGAGAATCTATTAAAGGAGAAACACAGTGGTGGATTGGCAGGACATTTTGGCCATGACAAAACATTCGTGAAGTTGAGCGAGTCATACTTTTGGCCAGGGATGCGATCAGAGGTCAAGCGGTTTGTGGACAGATGAAGAATTTGTCAGCATTCAAAGGGCAGAAGGCAGAATGCAGGTTTGTATCAACCATTTCCCATACCTGAGAGGCCATGGGATGAAATCAGCATGGATTTCATACTGGGATTACCAAGGACACAAAGAGGGTTTGACTTTATCTTTGTGGTGGTCGACAGATTTTCGAAAATGGCACATTTTATCCCATGCGAGAAGACCAGCGATGTGACTCACATCGCGAACTTGTTTTTCAAGGAGGTCATTCGACTTCATGGGTTACCGAAAAGCATAGTTTCAGACAGAGACACAAAATTCATAGGGCATTTTTGGAGGACCTTATGGAAGAAGATGGGGACTAATTTGGCATTTAGTTCTACTAATCATCCTCAGACTGATGGATAGACGGAAGTCGTGAATAAAAGTCTAGGAGACTTACTGAGAAGCTTGGTGACAGAGCACCACAGTAGTTGGGACAATATATTGCCACAGGCAGAGTTTGCATACAATGACTCTGTGAACAGGAGCACATGCAGAAGTCCATTTCAGGTTGTTTATGGGATGCATCCATGAGGAGTTTTTGAACTGAGAGATTCAGGACAGATTGCTACTAGCATCACTAGTGCAGAAGAATTCGCTGAGGCGATGAAAGAACTTCACAGCAGGGTGAAGGAGCGGTTGCAGAAATCAAATCAGGAGTACAAGAACAGAGCAGATCAACATCGGAGACAACTTCAGTTTGAAGTTGGTGATCTAGTTCTGGCACATTTAAGGAAAGAAAGGTTCCCGAGGGGAACATACAATAAGCTAAAGATGAAGAAAATCGGACCATGCAAGGTCTTGAGAAAATTCGGGGAAAATGCTTATGAGATTGAGTTACTGGATGGCATCGGAATATCTCTGATATTCAATATCACAGATTTATACCCATGTAGAGCTGGAGAAGCAGAGTCTGGAACTGAACAGCCAGTGATCCAGTGGATGAAACAATTGCCAGTTGCAAAAAAGACACAGATGGAATGCATACTGGACAAGAGAGTGAGTAAGAGGACCAAGCGAAAACAATATTTTGAGTATCTGGTCAAATGGAAGAACCATCCAGTTGAAGATGCCATCTAGGAAACCAAAGCAGTGATACAGAAGCATGGACAGACCGTGCAGGAGCTCATGGACAGGAGCCCATGAAAATTTTCAACCGAGGGAGTATGAAGCAGGAGCATCGCCAACACCTCAAGCAATCCAGTGCAGAAGAGGAAGACAGCTGGACAAGCCAGCAAAAATTTTGAAACACTTTGAAATTGTTGTGAAAACTTTAAATGTGTTAATTAAATGAGGTGCACTTGTACATTGTAAATGGACCTTGAGTGGATTGCTCTCGTCCTTAGGTACATGAGGCATCTAAGATAGTTAATGTAAAGTAGATAGAATATTTAATTCTAGATTTGATAGCTTTAGAGCGCAAGAGGGAAACGGGATATAGACACCCTCATTGTGCATTTGTATTATCATCCAGGAAGAGCATGTAGAGAACTGTATGAAGAACACCCATGTACAAACATTTGAATTAATAGAAAGAGCTTTGATTCAAATTCATGGTTTGTGTTATTCTCTGTGTATGTATGAATGTTTACTTCCTATTATACATTTTCTTTTATATGTTGTGTATGTGATTTCATGGTTGAGTCGAAGTCTAAGAGGAAGTGAGAATAAGGTTCAATTGTTTCTTTGTTTGAGCAAGGATTCCTGCAAGGAGTGCAGTTGAAGTCGTCCGCAAGGAGTGCATTGACAGAACACTCAAATAGTTAACTTTTGTTCTCATTCTCCCAAGAGTGAAAGTGGGTTACAGGAGCCGTGCAAGGAGTGCGCAGGCTAAGCTAAGTCTCAGAGTTGCAATTCTGAGTAAGAGTATTGAAGGACTGTTGCTGCAGGAGTGTGCAAGGTCAAGTGACTTCCACACTTAACCGTGGTTGAAGGGTTGCTGCAAGGAGTGCGTGCAAGGAGTTTCTTAAAGGACTTAAAGTTGTGGGAAAGCTCAGGAGGGATAGGCCTTCAAGACTATTGAAGGGCAGTGAAGAGGAAGTTTGCCTTGAAGGTTGGTAAGAAGCATCGTAAGTTTACGTTGTAGGTGACGAGTTCCCAGGAGGAATACTTAGTCATTTCATTGGTTTCATCAAGAGAAACAGACGGTCGATATTCTCCGAGGAGAATCCGTGAGTTTTTCGTGAGCCGTCAGATCTTCTGGATGTGCTGAGGGAGTTACAACGAAGGTATCAAGAGGTTCTAAGTTCAGGAAGGGCGAAGCCATTGATCAGGATCACGAGGACTGTTAGATCTACTCGTGGATCGACATATCGAGATTTCATGAGTTGAGACTCCAAATCCTTGCAACGGAAGTCGCGATATTGCGATACGCGATATTCCGACGGGTGATTAAATAGTGTGGACCATAGTTGGGTTGGCGAGTTGAGAACAGGTGGCGTATTTTATCGGGATCTCGCAGCGAGAAGCCCTGAAGCTTGGACGTTAGGATTCGCGATCCCGTGAAGTCCGAAGTCCCGACGGGGAGACATGACCGTGGAAAAGTCAACTCGTGAGCGTATAGGAGTTTCGACACATCGGGACTCAGGAGTCGGAGAACTAAGCGCTTGATATCGCGAGTAGCGAAAGCGCGATAGGATAAGTCGCGATAGGAGAAGGGTGAGGTCAGCATTGATTCGTATCAGCATTCGGGGACTCGTAAGATTTACACCCGGCCCCTGACCTTTGAACTCGCGAAGTCGCGAGTTCCGATTCTCCGATAAGTCAAAGAAGGGGGATCGTATGCGATAGATCTGTGGGTGCGGATTTTCTGATAGGGAAATAGAAGAACCTTGGCGTTCTTCGGGCCGAGAAGAGAGAAGATCCTGTGAGAGCGGACGTGCCCGAGGGTGCGGCTGCGCCATAAATACAGAGGCTAGTAAACAACTATGCAAAGCAAATGGGCGATACTGAAAATAAATTTGATTCGCATGATAACCAAATAATTTATGGTGGTTAGATTTGGTCAGATCTACGAAATTCTTGTATATGCATGCTATGCATGATTATTCTAGATTATGTTCATGGGAATTTGTTTTCTATGAAACTCTGTGAATCTATGCCTATTATATTTCGTTGCATTCTTTAAACTCACACTATGCATTCTTTTCATTTATATCTTCTCCTCATGGGGAGGTTTCCTTTATTGATATTATGGAAAAATTACATCTAAGGATTGGAATTTGATATCCCTATTCATGGCTAAATGTCCCATGGCTTAGAGCATTAGGCGGGGACTCTATACTTCACATGGATAATTTGAGGTGGTCCACACAATTTTTTGATATGAGTTTTGAAAAATATTCAATAGATATGTGACAAAATTTATGTTGTGGATGATTGAGATCTAAAAACAAATTCTATATTGTTATTGTCAGAAGTAGCCAATTTATCAACCCACGAGAGGAATCATAGCACTTACCCTTTTGGTCACCTAATGAAGACAAACCAAAGGTTAAAAAACTTGGTTTACATTCATAGTGTTTGTTATCTCGTTAATTGTAAATATTTAGAGTACAAGGAAGTCATCTAATGAATACAAAACAAACCAAAGGTAAAATGCTTGATTTACATTCATAGTTCTCATCATCTTCTTAATTGTAAAGACTTAAAACTACACAGAAAATAACTTAAAACTACACAGATTGCACATTTGTAAAGATGATAGAAGTCTTATCTTTTAATAGCAATTGGTCTAAGAATTTAATTGCATAAAATAAATTTTCCAGCCAACTATAGGTACCTATTGTAGATACTGCTCCCAAGCTAGTGTATGATCCCACTACGGGAAGGAACCAAGCTACCTGCAACTACCTTTCTCAACTCAACAAATCTACTCTCATGCTCAACCAATCTATTCACCACGGAGCATTACAACCATCTCATGCAACCATCGATAGTGAAGGAAGTATCTTTTGTTTTCCCACACAATACAAGGAAGGCGTACCCCTTCTCTACTCAATTGTGCCTCATAGTAACCTTCTCTTACAATGCTCTTTAGTGTGTGCAAAAATTGTCTAATTTGTTGTTTTCTTTTTTAGAAATGCCTGGAAGGATAATATTTATCTCTCAAGCATCCAAAGAAAGAGTAGTATGCATAGTGGGTGAAAGGTTCTTGAATTACCCGTCCTCTATGCTCACCTACAACCAATTGTTATTTCATTTTAGGTATGCATTTTCCATTTTACAGTGCTAATTTTCGTTAACCTCCATCTTAGTAATAGTTAGCAATGAAAAACACAACATTATCAACTTAGAGCAACCATGTGAAAATGCTAGAGTCAATGGCAATGAGAGGATTCGTGGAAATGATGACTAACATTACTCACATTATTTTTCAGAGCAATATAAAACCTTAACCATTCCTATAATGATTATACTCTTCCCATACTTCCATAAGAAGAGAAGAATTTCCCACCAAAGTTTTACATACATTCAATGATTAATAAGTAAAAAAAAATGAATTGTAACTTTATTTAAACGATCAATTCTAAAGCTAACATTTTACAACAAAAAATTTACTTCACCAAAGCCCCTCCCATTCCTCTTCCCATATAGTTAAATCATAACAATATATATTTCCAATATTTATCTTCCCCCATAAACCGAGCACGATGTTTTACTCTATAAATGAAGAAACGTAATCCAATCAACATGGAAAATTAGAAAGAAAAGTAACAGTTATGGTGAACTTTATTAATATATGTCATTAACTTTCTGTAAATATATACTGATTGTGTACAGTACATATATAATAATTATCTTATGCAAGACACTGTAGATTGTTCTAACGACTGAAAAGACTTAATCAAAGCAACATGGGAAATGAGAAAGAAATGTAACAATTGTCATCATTGTTTATCGTGACGAAGTGTAATAGATGAACTGTTCAGTACTTGTAAATGTAAATGGTTCCTGTCATGTTAAAGGATGACAGGAACAACCAAATCACCCGGTTAAAGGATGATATTAGGTCTGGAATTTCGAATTTCAATTTACTTTACCTGTCAATTGAAAATTTAATGATTGTTATTAATTTTTTATATTTGTCATTTTAAGTGTTATAGAGATTTATAAGTGTCAAATTCTCTTATGTAGTTATATGTATATTTGAGTAAGTCAGTTAATAGTTAATAATGATTAGAAATTTACACCAAAAACCTTTTAATAAAAAACTATAAAATTAAGTTGATATAATCATTAATATCCCAGGATTCACCTGGGGTTTCTTGGTGGCAATTGATGGGCAAAACCTGACAACATAGATTGGCAAAGAGATTAGTAACAATCTTCACCAGATAACTCATTGTTGTAACTAGAAAATCCGGTATGGACATTCTGGATATTCAATTAACCATTAACATGGTATAAGGACAACATTAAATTTAATTTAAGTTTACTGTTTTATTTCCCTTTACAATAAACATTAAATTTAATTTACTGTTTTATTTATTTTTACAATAAACTAGTTCAGTAAATCCTCCTTATAGAAGGTAACACAATATAGCTAGAAGAAACTAAATACCCAAAATTTATGATGGATACCCTAACAGAGTGAGACTTTTATTTGATGGATTAATATTTTTTATGCTGATAAATATTGACTTATGGATTTTATATCGATATATCAAATAAATCTTTAAACAAAAAAAACAATATACCAATGATGTCAAATTCCAGGCCAGGATGCCAGAAACGGGCCAATCTAGCTGGAGAGTAAACCATTACTCGATGGTTCCCGAGAGGCAATCACATCCTTCTGTTAGGCAATCACATCCTTCTGTTTTTGAAAGTCTGTAGGAATTTATGGTAACCCAGTCTTCTCAAACAAAATTTTGTTCAACGAGTTTTGTTTAAAATTTTGTTACGAATTAAAAAAATAGCTGGAATGGTAAATTCAGTTAATTGAGCTTCTATATTTTAATTAGTATTCAAAATCCAATTAAAACTCAATTTAAACCATGTAATACAGTTTAGTTAGTATTTGTTTTAACATAATTTAAAAAATTAAAAAAACCTAAAATGTTTAAACTATGTGCAACATAGATTAAAATTATTCAGCCCGTGAAATGATGGACAAGTGACACTTAAGAGTACAGTTATGGACAAGTGACACTTATGTAAGTAATATTTAAAAAACAAAGAGTACAGTTATCAACGGACATGCGAAATAGCTGCGATTCGCCAATGAGGACTGTGTACACTAACTGTAGTTTCAATGCCTGAGCTCAAATATATATCGGATTATCTTAAACTAATTGCTAAGTAAGTATCCCAATTTGGAGCTGCCAGAAATAATGGATTCCACATCAAACCCATAAATAAGTCCCACATACTGATTTGAAAATCAAGAAACGACATAAAAGAAAATCAAGAAACGACATAAAAGCAAAAAGAAAGAATGTATTGTATGCAGAGGTCTGGCAAGTCAAGTACCTTTCTGTATCTCTTTTCTGAATATACATTTTATCAAAATAGAATAAAGGCGACGATACACCTCAATCTTGA
>SNQJ01S0029718.1:85048-98995 GCA_010110895.2 Picea sitchensis | reverse complement strand
GAACATGATCACTTTCATCTTAGAGGACCTTGAATTATAGAATATAGTTCATGCTCCTATTGTTATCCCTCCTATCACTACTCCCATGTTGGTGGAAGAGTTCAGCAAGAGGAACATCAAGGCGAAAAGGACTAATTCTGACGGGGTGAGATACCATGCCATTCCACATTTTCATGGTAAATACTATGCATTTGATATGTAGGAGTCTTTATGCAAGATTTACCATAGTCCAAACCAGAACCAGAATACGGTTCTGCAAGACAGGCTCAAGAGCATTCATGTGCTTGATTCTGAGTCGGTTACATCATTCCTTGGTAGATTCACTAAGATCAGAGATGATCTTGCATTCGTCGGAGAGACAGTGGACGGAGACTTTATGGTGAGGACATCATTAAACAACTTTACCAAATGATGGGGTCCATTTGTTTGAGGTATTGTTTCCCGAGAGGTTATGCCTACTTAGGAGAGACTTTTGGATGGTTTCGTACAGGAGGAGACAAGACTCACCTTAGAGTCCTTAGGACAACAACGGATTAATAAGGGTGATGAGGACCTTTATCTATGGAGTAAGGGAAAGAGGAAGACCGACATAGGTGCTAGACAGGGTCCCAAGGGAGGGGACAAACCACAATAGAGTGGCAGTGGGAAAGAAAGAGACGTGAGGACAATGAGAAGATTTTCTTGTGGAGAGATAGGTCACTATGCATAACAATGTCCCAAGAAAGAACAAGAAGAAGCAACAAGATGATTCTGCAGTAACAATAGAGGAGATTCAATTCGATACACAGTTTGCAAAAGAGTGTGCATTTGCTAGTTATTTGTGAACTCTTGCACCATCCAACACTAGGTGCGGAGATAGGGTTGAGGAGGAACGATTGACTCAGAGTAGTGATTCAGAGGGAGCTCAAAATCAGTTTTTGTGGACACCATCTCCAGGGGTGATTGGTCCACCTAGGACAACTTCAGTTTCATATTTTCTGAGACAGAGGGTTGGTGCAGGGGCTTTAGAGTATCAGAGATTGATGAGGAGGAGGAGGGAACCCTAGAGGCTTGAGCCTCACTTGGATATGGAGATGGTTAGATTAGGTTCTGGTTCCACTTTAGGTGTAATTCACTTGGTGAGAGGCCAAGCTAAGGATCTTGGTGAGATGTTGAGATCCTGATACTCTTGGTGAGATACCAAGAGGGGGAGACTCTTGGTGATATGCCAAGAGAGTGACTCTTGGTGAGATGATAGGAGTATATTTTATGATTCTAATCTCACTTTGACTTAGGCAATTTAAGTCAAAAGTGAAATATGTCACTTAAGTCATTAAAGTGACATTTAATTGACTTTGTGGGTGAGTTTAAGGACAGAAAGAAAAATAAGGAAAGTGGGTTTCCTAAGTGATATTTTTGGATTAAATCTCACCCATTGATTAGACTTGGCTATATTGGATCTAGGCCATTGATATTTTAGGGTTTGGCCAGAGGAGGCTAAAGGAGGAAAAAGGATAATGAACATGCTCATTATTCACTTGCTCACTTGAGAGAGTTGGGTGAGGACAAGGAAGTGAAGAGAAGAGAGGATGAGGGTTTGGAGCACTTTGGTGCATTCTTGAGAGGAGGAGGGCACACAAGGGAGAAGCTTTAGCCACTTGAGCTTGGAGGGAGAAAGACTTGAAGAGTAGGGTTCTTCCATGGAGTTGGGTGCACACACTCTACAAAGGGATGCATTCTAGCACCAAGGTCACATTCTAAGGGAGTAGGAGCACATTCTAGGAGGAGGACACACTCTCTTAAGGAGTGAGAAAATATTGGAGAAGAGTGTTCTAGGCATGGAGAAGGTTTTTTGTGAGAGGAGCACACCCTAGGAGTAGGGGCACACCATTTGTGGGGTTTGTACAAGAGTAGGGCACACCAAAGAGAGCGGGCGCACATGTCCAAGAGCTTCACCAAATATCTCAAGAGTTCCTCAAGGATGGCATATCTACAAGTGGGTAAAGGAAAATTCATATCAAAGAAAAGGAAAAAAAACAAGGTAAAGAGGCTAAGGGTTTAGCAAGGAAAGAAGGGCACACCAAGGCTAAGGGTGCCTTCATTGATGGGCTAGCAGGAACATCATCAAGGGACTCCAAAGCATCCAAGATTGGTTTCTATTGTACCAGGTTCACTTGTTGTAATTTTCATTGTTGTATTTATTCTTTGATATCTCCAAATATATACATCTAATCCAAACTGGTTTTCCCCATGGGGGTTTTCCAGGGTCATTTTGACCAAAATGATATGTGTCAATTTCATGCATTCTTAGAAGTATTAGAACAACATTTAGAGTTGTAAATATTCAGAGGAGTGTTATGTGTTTTGAGTTATATTGTATGTGCTGATAATTGGTATGAAAAGCACTTTCAAGGGCATCTCAAAAGGATACTTAACCGCAAAAATTTTAGCATCCTGATAGTACCTCATTTCTCTTCAGTATGAGAAAAATATTTCCAAGTTTAAGAACATCGAGGGTTGGTTGAAAGATATTAACTGCAATATTGGGGTCAAGCAAGGTTGTCCCTTGTCCTCTACCCTTTTTTGCATCTACATTGACAAGTTAGAATATTGCTTGGAAGAAGCAGGTTGTGTCAACCCTACTCTTAATGGTATAACCATCAATATTTTCATTTATGTTGATGATATTGTTCTTATTGCGATAAGTCCCCTTGATCTTGGAAAGAAACTAAGACTCCTCTCTGAGTTTTTCTCCAATATGGGTATGAATGTTAATACTGACAAGACTAAGGTCATGATCGTTGAATAGGATAATAATACTTGTGATACATTTGTATATGAAAACAACAACTTGGAGGAAGTGATTTCATACAAATGTCTTGGAAATGATATTCACTGCAAGATCGACTGAAATTATAGCATTGAGAAAAGGATTATTGGGAGATGGAAAGTTTATTATGGGATTGAAAACAATTTTCAATCAATGATCTTTGGATATGGGATAAGAAGAAAATCCCCTTTTAGACTTTTCTTACACCTATTATTCTATATGGATGTAAATTCTAGGGATGCATTATATCTCGTGAATCCTGGAGAAAGATAGAGCAAATCCAAAATAATTTTATAACCTAAATTCTCAAAATTAAAGGAAATATGCCCTATCCCATCCTCCTCTTAGAGGAAAGCCTTTCCCCCATTGAGAGCATGACTATGAATAGATACCTAATGTATACGAACAAGTCAAACAACATGGAAGACAACAAGCTTCCTAAAATTTCTTTAAAATCTAGTTGTAACCAATTTAAACTCAAGCGAGGATGGCATAAATATGCCTAGTTTTATCTTTAAGACATTGAGGAATCATGGAAGACACCATTTTGCATAACAAGGATACTATTAAAAACACAATTAAATCAAAATTTAAGGAGAAAATGTGGTGTGAAAAAGAGTTAGATGAAAAACAAATTAAGGTATTATAAGGATGTAATCAACCCTAATCTAGAAGATCAAAATTATCTCTATGTTTTGACAAGTGTAAATAAAAAAATAATCATTTTTAAGATAAGAACAAATCACCATGAGATCCATAGTGAAATTGGGAATTGGTCTATTCCTCAAACTCCACAGGATGAAAGAGGGAGTCTCCTTTTTGACACTATGAAGGTTGAAGATGAAAAACACTTTCTCTTTGTTATAGGAAAATTTGGCTCACCCCATGCAGCTTGCTTGGATGGACAATCCATTTCCCTATGCAGACTTGAAGTCCCCTTTTGTACTTCCTAGAGCCAAAAAATCATACTTTTTCACATATACACGCCCGACCAGTTATACATCATGCGTATACGCAAGTTGCACCACTACAGTCTGCATATATCGAGTTTGGTGCTCAAAATTAAAAATTGTGTCAGGTTTCCATGTCACATCACGAGATCCATGATCCTTGACCTTCCATATACTCGAAACATTCGGACTTGACCCTTCAGTTATATTTTAAGGCTATAAATTGAGCCATATCCAAGCCATGGAAGAGGAGAGAATTCAACTTTTGAGAGAAAATATAAATTTTCTCTTCACATTGAGTCTCCATCCCTTTATACTTTAAACTCTGAACAGATTTTTCATCCCCCAAGCTCTTCCTTCTTTGATGGAGAACCTCATTGTCTCCTTTATATGATCTTTCCTTTGGTGGAGGATTGAAGTGGTGGAGGTCTAGCTGGAAGGGACTTAGTTTCTCAATTCTGAGACGTGCTAACACGAATGTTTGTCACTTGTATATTTTTGTTGATTATTTTAATAGAAATACTCTTTTCTCGTCTAATTGATATCTTGCAAATATTTTAATTATTATTACATGGACGTATTTGTCATGTATGTTAATGGATTATGCTATTTTATATGCTAACATTAAATATTATCACTATATTCTTGCGTATCTTGGTTATTGAGGACAAGTTGCAGGTATAAATCTTTGAGTTGCATGCTCAATGATGGTCTTCATCGAACGTTTGGAAGAGATAGGATCTTTATATTGTCTTGTTATCATTTTCATTTATATAGCATACTTGGGATTAGAGTTTATTTATGCAGTCATTCCATCTGTTGTAGTTTACCCCATGCCATAGAGAGATTCTCCTCATAACACAATTGGTTACCATACTAGGGATTAATCTTTTGTTTTTGGGTTTGGAGTGTTTTCCTCCTTGACTTTCTTTATGTTAGCCTGAGTTTTCTTATCGCCCGATTTTTTGATAGCCTATTTTTACTTTGTATCTGAGTTTCTTAGAATTATCCTTTCCCTGGCAATGTTTTACTACATATACATGGGTTTTCCCTTGACAAATGAGTACATACACGAGTTGACCTTCTATAGGGCACGTATAGATGTGAGTTTTTTCTCAAACAGTCACGCACATCAAATTTTTGGATTACTGGTTGAGTTTGGATGGTTGTTGAGTCTTCTTAGATCTTTGTCTTAACAGTTGAGTTCTTACAGAGTGATAAGAAAACCTTTTTATTATTTAATTTTCGGGCGATATTATTTCTTATCATATTTTTCATTGGTTGTCCTTGCATCTTGGTCTAATTGTTTGCTTCTTCGTATCCTTCTTGGCTTGTCTATTTTTTATTGCAGTAGGGTCTATATATCAAGTTGCAATTGAGTCCTTGCATTTTCATTTCTTTATATCGAAAATAAAAAAAACAATTGCTCATTTTTGCATTATCGCATTTGCTCTTTTGTTTTCTTAGTATTGATCTTGATACATATGGAAATATTTCATTTTCATTGAAATTGAATAAGTTTCATTGAAAGTTTCATTTTAAAAGCTTACAATCTTTTGAGAATTTAAGATTAGGACTTATGTTAAGAGCCAAATATCAAAATAACATTAAAAAACCTCAGAATAAGTACTCAATGCCTTGAAAAAGATATAATTTTAGATAATAAAACTCTTTGAGGGGCCATCTCCTTATACACCACATAAATTTCTAAATACGAGATGATTCCAAATGAAAATGTCTCCTTGGTATATATAGTAGACTAGGAGGTACAATTACAACTAATGGACCCAAGACAACATAAATAAAATAACATTACTAATGTAATATGCCTTAATTAAGGAGTAATGTGCCACTATATAGGGATTAACATGCCCCTCCCCCTCAGACCAGTGTTGTCTGCAATGCTTGAGTACTTTTGGATGCTTTTGTATAAAAGACTCATATTCCTAAGTGGAATATTCAGCAGGTAGTTTCCTACACTTAATGAGATACTCTGAAATGGATCTATTCCTTAGCTAATAGATTCGTGTGCCAGTGATAGCCTCAGGCTCCAACATGGTTTTTCCTTCCTCGTCAAGTTCTGGAAATATAGTTTGAATCGGGATATTGTCACCTATAACCTTATTTAAGCATGGAACATGGAAAACTGGGTGTACTCGCGAAGATGCAGGCAACTCCAACTTGTATGCCATAGTACCAATCTTTTGCAACACCTTATAAGGGCTATAGTACTTTGGTGATAATTTATTATCCTTCTTAGCTTGCTTGAGCGAAATATGTTTGTATGGTTGTAGTCTTAACAATACCCAATCCCCTACTTCAAAACTTCTTTCACTATGATGTTGATCTGTTTGTTGTTTCATGTGATTATGTGCCATGTTCAGGTTGTCCTTTAAGAGTTGGAGAACTTGTTGTTCATGTTCAATGTGATCTTCCACTGCTTGAACCTTAGATTTTTATTTTAGATAAGAAGTGATTCAAGGTAGGTGGTATCCATAGAGTGCCATAAATGGTGTCTATTTCATTTTAGTATGAAAGGAAGTGTTATACCACCATTCTTCCAAGGGTAACCATTTGAACCATTATGTTTGTTTATTAGAGACAAAGCAACGAAGGTATCCTTCAAGAAATTTGTTCACTCTCTCGATTTTTCCATCGGATTGAGGATGATAATATGAGATATGAGCCAATTGAGTACCCAAACAAGAAAATAATTCTGTCAAAAAATGTCTAGTAAAGATGGGATCTTTGTCACTTACAATAATCTTTGGGCTTCCATGTAGCTTTTGAACTGTTTCCATGAATGTTGTGGCAACTGTACTAGATTTGAAAGGAGGAGAGAGTGCACAAAAGTGTGTGTACTTGGTCATTCTATAAACAATCACCATGATGACACTCTTTCCTTTAGAATTCAGTAACCCTGTGATGAAATCCATGGAAACCTCCTCCTAGAGTTAACTTGGGATGAATAATGGTGGTAAGATACCTGGGGTCTTAATTTTTTCCACCTTATTTTGTTGGAAAACCAAACATTCTGCCACAAACCTTTGAACATTAGTTTTATGGCCATCACAAAAAAAATCCTTCTTGACCCTATGGTAGGTTTTCAAAAACCCCAGTGCCCTCCTACCATAGAGGTGTTGATCCGAATTTTATAAGAAGAACGAAATGAATATCAATTATTATTATTCTTAACACAGAAAAATAAGAATAACATAGATACAGTAAAATTGGTTTCTATTCAATAAGAAAATTTGTTGAAACTGTAAAATGCAATGGAAAACAAGCTTGCTAGAATGGTGGCGACTTATCTCTGAGAAGAGATGTGATGGTCGTGCTCATTCGTAAGAAGATGGTAACAATGAGGCTCTCCAATAATTTTTACAATAAAAAGGAGATGAAGTGCCAAAAACCCTAGACATCTAAAAACATAACCCTAGGAGATGAAGCACCAAAATTCATGTGGGCCCCCTTAGGGTAAGTTAGTACATCAACTTTCCGAGGTCGTAATTTTTGCATACAATCTCTGTTTCAGGCGAACGATAACCTATTGGAAAGGTCTATTCGAGAAATGCACATGTTTCCATTTATATCTAACTCTCTCTATATTTTGATTGTGGTGAGCCCTAAAAACATTGTTTAGGGCCTCAAAACGACCCTAGAAGTTGGGGACCCGAAAACTAGAAAAAAATTGCCCAACTGGAAAACTGCCAAAATGATCCATTTGGAATAGGTGGGAGTCAACCAACATCCATATGGATCAATCCTCCCCCCTTAGGAAGCAATGGTATCCATTGGGTTGATTTCCCCCATAAGATGAGGAAATTTCTGTTGAATTTGTCCCCGAGTAAGATATTTTCCTTGGTGCAAGAGCTATCGTTCTTTAACAACTCAATAAAGTTGGATCCTTTGCTCGTGAGTGACCTTGACCTGTGTGTCCACAATATGATCATTGGATTCCTATTGCATTCATTCAGGATTGAGCTATGTGGGTGTCAATTATTCTTCTATCTCTAAGGTGTCTAATAATGGTGGGAAATATGGTCGAAGGTGAGCCACGTTGAAAACTGGGTGCAGACCAAGGAAAGGGGGAATGTTGAGCTCAAACGAATCATCACCCACAACTTTGGTGATGGTGTAAGGTCCATAAAAAAGTGGGATAATATTCTGATGGGGCCCTGTAAGGTGTTCTTTGTGTAAGTGCAACCACGCTTTGTCTCCCGCATGAAACTTATGTGGCACCTGATGTTTATCATGGCACTACTTGTACCTGGCATTGGATTTATGTAAAATATCCTAAACATGTTGGTGAATGTGTTGGATTTTTTCTATGAACTGAGAGGATTCATCAACTTCAATTGTATCAGGAGATGTGTTGGTCAGGGTGGCTACAAGAGATAGTGCAAAATCCATGGGACCCAATGGTTGGAATCCGAAACCGAATTGAAAGGGGATATGACCGGTTGAGCTATGTAGGGATTGGTTGTAGCCTTAATGAACATATGGAATATTCTCATCCCATGTGTAGTGTTTCTTGGAATTTTACATGCATAGGATATGTACAATCATTTGATTGACAAACTCAGTTTGGCCATCTGTCTGGAAGTAGATTTGTTGAGCTTGGTGTCCAGAAGTGACCAGAGGCTCGACCAAAATGTTCTGAGGCTCTGGCTATCTCGATCTGAGATAATATTTTGTGGGATTCCAAAATTTACTCATACTCGTTCAAAGAATAACTTGGTAGTGGCCTCTGTTGTGATGCCCTTCTTTCAGGCAACCATGATCGCCATCTTGGAAAAGAGATCAACAACCACAAAAACATAGTCACTTCCTCTCTTGGTGTATGGAAGACCCAACATTTAGTACATTGATATGGATTCACATGGTCTATTGAGAGTAGGCAAGGGGGTGTATAGGCCATGTTTCTTAGTGGTCAGTTTGGAAATAGCATAGAAAGTGCATGGCCTAATATACTTGTTGACATCCTATCGAAGTTTTGTCCAGTAGAAATGTTTATGTAGTACTAACACTGTATTTTTGACATCAAAGTGTCTTGCTACCCGAATGTAGTGGGATTCCAAAATTATCTTTGCTCGCCCACTTTATGGAACACAAATATGGCTCATTCGACATAATAGCCCGTACTAAAGATGGCAATTAGCAGGAAATAAGTTTGCTTGCAACATTTAGTATATAGTGTTGAAGTCAGGGTCTGTCTCATATAGGTTGGGCCATCAGGAGGTCTCGTGGCCTCAAGAGTCTAGCATTGTAGTGAGTGTCATGACTGGAGGTCGAACGAGGCAATCGACAAATTAGTTGGTACTTCCTGTTTTATACATGATGTTGAGGTGGAACTGTTGGAAGTATGTGGACCACTTTTGTTGGAGCTCATTCTATAATTTTCCTTGTGTCTACATGAACTACAGTGGCTTATGATCCATGTGAATAACTTTCTCCTTCCTGAGAATGTAATTTTTCCACTAACAGGAGGATTGCACAATGGACTACATTTATGTGTTGTTAAGTATGGTATTTACGGACAACATCTGATAGAGTCTCACTGTGATAGGCCACAGGGTGGCCATTCTGAGTGAGAACTGCACCCACAACATAGTCGGAAGCATTTGTCTTGATCTCAAAGGGTTGTTATAGGTTCGGTAATGAAAGTAATAGGGATGAGAACACGCGTTGTTTTAAATCATCAAACGCTTGTTTTTGGGATAGGCCCCACACAAATTTTTCCTTACCACCACCCCTAGTTACTTGGCTCAGGGCCCATGTAATATGAGAGAATCCAAACATGAAGTTGCAATAGAAATTGGCAAGGCCTAAGAATCTTTGAAGCTAAGTGAGTGTGGTTGGGGTTGGCCAGTCACAGATGACCTAGATCTTGGCTGGGTCCACATGCACACCATGTTGATCTACAATGTAGCCTAGGTATTGGAGCCTGTCCATGCAAAAGGATCATTTTTTCAAGTTGGCATATATCTTGTGCTACTAAAGGGTGTACAAAGACCATATGAAGAGCAATCCCAAGACTTTGAGGCATACCAGAAAGAGGCCCTGTATGCAGATGGAAGAAGATAACTTGGTGGAGAACCTCCAATACACAGCAGAAGAGTGGTGAATATTTTTCTATAACAAATATATTGTATCAAGATGATTACTCAGAATATCAAATCTCATGATGACAAAAGAAGTGCCACATGGATATGTTCCAGTTTTCCAACAATGATATACTTTTTTAATCAAAGCTACATAAAGCCTTCAGATAAGACCAGTGTTCCAGACCGAAGTACATTTGAAATCAAGCATTACAATATCCATGATGAATTTCAAAAAGGAGAAAGTGGTTCTCCAATACATATCTCCAAAGATGAGCAGATAAGAAGACATTTTGATAAAACTTTTGTTCAAGATGAAAGAGTTTGCGTACTCAAGATGGAGCTCGTGGGGGTGACTTCCTTGTTGAAAAAGGAAGAGATGACTCCCAGGTTGGGAGGGAGCACTGATGTATTATTGATTTATGGACAGTCATTTTTTAGTTCGAAAAATGGTCCAAGATGAGAAGATTCTTTCCAGTTCGGAAAGTGGATTGAGATTTATGACAGACATACATTTTCCAGTTCGAAAAATGGTCTAGATTGGTTATTTACAATAGACATCAAATTCTCATTGTGGTTAACATGGGGAGTGGTCTAGGGAAGTATCTCTTCTTGAGGGTTACTCAAGAAGACTGGCTCGCCTCACTGGACAACGATTTCTCATTGTGGTTAACATGAGGAATGGTTCATTTTGGAGGTTGGTGTAGGACAAACATTTCCTCTTGTGGTTAACATGGGAAATGGTTCAGATAGTCATTCCTTAGGGAAGATTCATTTTCTCCAAGTTGCACTTTGTTTAGTGCCAGAGGAATGGCCCAAGGTGGGGAATGGGCCAGGTTCAACAATCAAGGACATACATTCCTTAGGGTAGACTCATTCTCTCTAGGTTACACTTTGTCTAGTGTCAAAAGAATGGCCCAGGGTGGGGAATGGTCCAGGCTCAGAAATTGAGACAATTATTCTTCCTTACTTGAGAAGAATAGTCCAGATAGCTCATCATTGATGTCTTACCTTTTTTAGGGCAGATTCTCTTCCAAGATCTCACAAACATGAGTGGAAGAATGGCCTAAATGATTCAGTTTATATCATAACATGGTTTTTGTGCAGGTTGATATCAGATGATTGTTATGAAGACTGTATGTATCTAAACAATAGATGTATACTACTATGGTGGTTGTGTTCCATTGTTTGTGACTATACGTCACTGATCAAGTACCTGTGTGCTACTTGGTGTGGTAGTGTACCACTGGATTGTAGTTGTGTACTACTATGGATAGACACAATTGTGTTCTATTGAATGATATTGTTTTGATTACCTTGAAGACTATCAACAGTGTTGAAAATGATTATCAACTAGATGAATGATCAATGAATAGAGATTTCCCAAGACAGAAAATGGTTCAGAACATTTATTCTTTTAGATTGGAAGAATGTTTCTTGTATCACTCTGTGGTGTGAATGACTTATCCAACATCATGTCTAATTAATCAGATGGATTATGGTTTCGAGAGATGATACGGCTTATCATACTGATGGTGATGATGGTGCTCATGATCTAGTCATGAGATAGTTTATGTTGATGCTACCAAGTGAATGGTATGTTCGTGCTCAAGACAATTACCTGTAATACCTCCCTAGATAGGAGGGAGTGTTGATATTATGGTATCTACAGGAGGTATTTACCTCCATGTGTAAACATGACGAGAATAGAATACTCCAGAAAGAAAGAAGAAACCCTAATGAGTTGGCTAATAACCCTAGAAGACATGTCGGCTCAAGAGGATAATTCATATTCGATTATTAGCCTCCAAGAGAAAAAGTCGGGCAAAAGAATTAATATATATTGAATAGATAGATACCCAGAATGAGAATCTGGCCCAGGCAGTTAGCCAGAATTAGTATAAATATAGGAGGCCAGTTCTCATTCTGGAAGGCAGTCTTAGAATTGCAGAGCAACAACTTGTGCGCACTGCAGTGCCCAGTCTTGTGTGCAGGTTTGAGGAGAGCTTTCATTGCAGTTGCTGCAACTAGCAGATCACGTTTGGCTTGGACTATCTCTTGTTTAGGGTTTGGACTGTCTGATCATCTCTTGTTGATGTGCTATCCTTGGGGAAAGGTGCACTACCCTATGTTTGGCTATCTAGCCTAGAGCTTGCTTCCAGAATGATTCTCTGTCAAGGTTAAGGTGCTTGGAGGGTGGATTTGGCCTATGGTTGGGTGACAATAGTATTTTCAATGGTAAAACGAGCACATCCATTATATTCTAATAGTTATGACTCTGCAAGAGAAGTAAATATGAAAATAATGCAAAGTCCTAACTTTTAAGTTTCAATGAATGATATGCTTGTAAAAACCAATGCAATTTTCCAATTCAACTCTGCAATTCTAAAGTAAAATGCAATCTTTCACTATATGCACTAAGCTAATGAAAAAGACTCCAAAATACAAAAATGCCAAGCAATGCAAAATGCCTATTTTTTTTGTATTTTCAATATAACAAAAATGAAAATTCATGGACTGAAAAAAAACTTGATATATAACCCTATTGTGTATAGAAAAATATAACTCAAGAAGGCTACCAAGCAACAAAATACCCAACTCAATGTACAAGGACAATTAAAAATGAAAAGATGATGAGAAAGACTCGACCCATAAATTCAACCAAAAGAAGGTTTCATGTCATCCCGCAAGCACTCAATAGGCACTATAGAGACCTAAGAAGACTCAGGAAATATCAAATCCCACCCAACAACAACCATACCCAACAAACAAGCAAGGAAAACTAATGTACGTGATTTTCCAGGCAAACAGAGCATATATATGGATCTTGCAGTGAGATAGCCAGCATATGTACATGAATTTCAAGGGAAAAGGAGCGTATATGCTTCAAAACAAGGCTAGGCAAGGGAGAAAGGATGAAAACTCAGACCCAGAGTGAACAATAACTGTCAAGCAATGATACGAAAAGAACCACAATAGAAACGAGAGAAATCTACGGAGAAAAGTACTCCAAACCCTAAGAATGAAGATTCAATCCCCAGTATGGGCACCGATTTTGTTACGAGGAAAATCTCTCTATGGCTAAGGTAAACAACAACAGACGAAAATGACTGCAGAAATCAAATCTATCCCATAAACATGTAATATAAACCAATATGAAAGCGAGATAAGAAAGAGGCCCACCTCCTCGAGATGTTCAATGAAGTCCATCGTTGAGCACTTAAACTCAAAGCTATATACCTGCAACTAGTTCTCAACAAACAAACAAAGCAAGCATATGGTGATAATATAAAACGTTAGCACATTATATAGCATAATCCATTAATATACATAACAAATATGCCCATGGATAATAACTCATATATTTTCAAGATATCAATTGGACGGGAAATGAGTATTTCTATAAATAAATGATCAATAGAAGTGAAAATATTACAGACTTCTGTGTCGGCACAGTTCGAAACTAAGAAACTAAGTTTCTTCCAGCTAGGCCTCCACCATTTCAATCCTCCACCAAAGGTAAGCTGATAAGAGAGAAACAATGAGGTTCTCAATCAATAAGGGAAGAGCTTGGGGGATCAACACTGTGTTTAGACTTAAAGCACAAAGGGATGCAGACTCAATATGAAGTAAATAATTTCTCTAGAGTAACTTTGCTTTCAAAGTTGAATTCCTTCTCCTTTTGCATAGCTCGGAATTGGCCCATTTATAACCTTCAAAATGGAACTGAAGGGCCGAGTCGAAACGTTTCCAGTATATGGAAGGCCAAGGATCACAGATCTCTTGTCATGACATGGAAAACTGACATTTAATTTTCATTTTCTGACACAAATCCCGATGTACGCGGGTTGAGTGGAGGAACCTGCATATACGTATGTTTTATAGTGTGCAAGATGCGTACAAATAATTTTATGCATAAAAATATCACTAAATATTCTTAACTGGTTTTATGTATAAAAATAACACTAAATATTACTAAATGGTTTTATGTATAAAAATAACGCTTAATATTATTAGAAATCACATAAAAGAACTTCAATAAAAACGACAAGGAACATAAAATTTCAAAAAAAACAAGCCATCA